>VXBL01008399.1:17252-33334 GCA_013400195.1 Aramus guarauna | reverse complement strand
TTTTTTTACTATGTAAGACACTCTTAGTTTCCAAATGTCTACTGAAACTGTAAAAGCAAAACATAATCTTCATCTGCACCACCAGTGGTTCCCGGTTTCCAGTGGATACATTATTACCATCGTTTCAGGGAATGATGCTAATGAGACATTTTGAATACATGCGGGAGGATGAATTTTAAGAGCCTTTGTGGTGACTTCTTCACTGAAGATTTTTTAGGTGTAGGAAGAATATAAAATGCTGGATCTGAACTGTATCACAACATGACAGAAATGATGATATTTAATTTAGATTTGTGTTAACTTACTCAGCACTTAACTTACCTATTGTATATAAGTTATTGTATCACAACATTTTTCTATATATGCTTAAGATTGGAATTTTACCTCAGAATCAAATAACTCTAGAAAACAGATTACATAACCCCCATCTGCTACCTAATTATTTCCCCAAAGCCTTAATTCTAAGTATCTTTTTTGACAAATAAAGCTTCATAGAAGAGTGATGCAAACTTAAAAAAAAAAAAAAAAAAAGAAAAACAAACTCAAACAACCAAGAATATTGGAGTTAGATGCTTCCTATGGATTGAAAATAGGACAAAAAACATCTGTAGCTACTTTAATATACAATTTAACTGGTTAAGTAATCAATTTGTATTTTAATTGATTAAGTACTCAATTTCCTTAATCAAATTAGTTTATTTTTAGTAATGAATAACAAATTTTTAAGCCTTTTATCTAAAATGAAGGCTATTCTCTTAAACTTGCATCTTAAAGGAAAAATCAGAAATATATCTAAAAATGCTTCACAGGACAGAGCCTGGTCAGTCTCATGGAAACAAAAATTTTGTAAATGGCAGTGTAACAGCAAAATATAAGCCCTTATATAGAAATTGGTGTGTAAATCAACTGGGATTTTTTACTAGTGAGGACTGGGATTTTGTTGTTGTTGTTATTTTTATGCAAAGAAGATTATAATATCAGAAAAGGTCAAAGAGGTCCAATGTTTTACCTAAACTCTTTACTAACACTCAGTGTGAATATTAGTTAAATAAATTAATGCCTGTGCTCCTATGTATACAAGTCAATTCTACACCATCCTTGATTTCAATAATAATCAAATCAATGAAAAATTGACGATGTGTTGATTTGTTTTGGGGAACCAAGCCTACATTAAATGTTAGGGTTTGATTTGATTTGATTATTTTTCTTGATACTTATGCAAAATACTTTAACAATTTATTTGGGGTTTTTGTGTGTGTTTTATGTTTTGTGGATTTTGGTGTTTTGTTTTGTTTGTTTTTTTTAAAGTAGTTTTCTCAGTGATACAATGTATTATGGTATCAGCACTATGGCAAACATCCAGAACATTGTGACTTTGAGTTAAATTTAATATATAAACATCAAAAGCAAAAAGACAAAATTTAGTTTGATTCTAATGGGATCAGGATTTACACTCAGTTTTCTGAACTTATTTTTGTAGCTGCCTCTCCTTATTTCCTGCATGTGAAACTAACAATTCATAGGTCTATTGCAAAGCTCAATTTAAAACAAAACCAAAAACTAATACAGTATTTTAGATAGTGAGAATATTTGGCCAAACAGCCAAGGTAATGTACTGCAAGAATACATGGTGTCTGAAAGATAAGCTAATTAGTACAATTTTTTCATTTCTATTTATGCTGACAGAAGCAGCTGATCTCAGTAGAGATTCATATTTTTTTACAAGTTTAAGAACACTCTTGTTACCTCCCTTACATGCATAATGTTTTACCTAATGTTCAAACATATATATAAAATCTTCTAAAATTACTTTACTTCTCTGTCATAACGGATGTTGACAAATCATTTTACTCCAATCTTTTTGTTCAAATTCAACGAACTGTGTTGATTAAACTGTGCATTTGATATTATCTGAAGCCAATGATGTGAAAGAGAAATGGTAAACTTATCAATAACCCTTCAAAATGCTAAGATTTATTAAAACAAAACAAACAAAAAACCCCACAAAACCCAGTGAAACATATGATTGCAAAGTGGACTGAAACCTGTGCATGATGCATTGCAAGGGCTAAATGAACTGTATTCCAAAGGGATACAAACTCAGAAAACTATATTAGAAACAAATATACATTAAGGATTTTCTGATACATCCATTAGCAAGTGAAACAAAAGGAATTTAGATGCTGAAAAACAATCCTTTCTAGTGAACCCAAGTTTTACCCCCAAAAAATCACTGAATAACATGAAAAATTAAAAGTGTTTGCAATGTTTTAAAAACTCTGATTTTTTTCTATGGGCCAGGTGCCCACCAGAGCCGCTCTATTATTCCCCTTGTTCACTAGACAGGGGAGAAAAAGTGTAACGAGAAGCTTTGTGGGTGGAGATAAGGACAGGGAGAGATCACTCACTTATTATCGTCACGAGCAAAACAGACTGAACTTAGAGAGAGGAAATTCATCTAATTTATTACTAAACAGAACAAAGTAGAGGAATGAGAAATCAAATCAAATCAAATAATCAAATAAAATAAAAACCCCCTCCCCCCACCCCTCCCATCTTCCCAGGCTCAACTTCCCTCCTGGATTCTCAGTGGCACAGGGGGACGGGGAATGGGGGTTNGCTGCAGGGGGACCTCTGCTCCAGGGCCTGGAGCACCTCCTCCCCCTCCTTCTGCACTGACCTTGGTGTCTGCAGAGTTTCTTACATCTTCTCACTCCTCTCTCTAACTGTTTGGTGTTTTTTTTTTTCTCCCTTCTTAAATATATCACCGATGCACTGATGGGCTTGGCCTTGGCCAGTGGTGGGTCCGTCGTGGAGCCAGCTGGCGTTGGCTCTATCAGACACAGGGGAAGCTTCTAGCAGCTTCTCACAGAAGCCACCCCTATAGCCCCCCCTCCCCCCCACTACCAAAACCTTGCCATGCAAACCCAACACAGTGTGTCATACAATGATTTGTTACTGTTTCTTGTATTTACATTGGTAAAGACAGGGTAGTATTTACAATGCAAAGGCCTTGATTTCTTCAAGAAAAATTGTCCCCAAAAAGTCAACTCAGTGTTAAAGCCAATTGGATCTACTGGTACAGATTACAGCAAGCAGTCCTTTTTTTAATAACTAGTTAAATTGCATTCTTTCATGGATTGTGAAAATGTCGAACCCAAATCAATAGAAAGCAAGTTAATTTCTCCTTCTTACAGACCTTCCTGGAAGTTCCTGCAAGCCAGAATTCTAAAGACCCATACCAGGAAGGGCAGACAACTGTGTTTAACTTAGAGACTCATTTAATGCTTGATATAACTACGTCTAGTCTACCGTAACCAGAATGATTCTGAGTTCAAGCACGCTGTGTTGGGACCTAGCTGGGTACAAGTCCTCATCTTCTGCTACCCTTGTTTTCAATAAAAAGGGAATTCAGATGGTTGTTTTTTAAAGTTTGATGTGGATTTCAGCACAGTCAAACAATCTCAGCAGTCAGCCCTGCAGGATCTCATGTAACTAAGAAACATCCCAGAAGATGAATGAAGAAGCAGCCTATAAAAAGACTGAAACAGTAAAAACTCAACACGGGAATATCTTAATTAATGTGCTATTTCCTTGTCTACTTATTTACTTTGGAAGAAATTAGAATTTCAGTTTACTACAAAATAAGTTCGTTATTAAAAACAATGCAGAATGCACCAATTCTGGCTTTGTTCCAGTATATAGAACAAACTTTTAATATTTATTCAATGAAGTTCCATTGCTTTAGGTAATACTAGAGAGAGAATTCAACAGATCTTCATAGAAATTTAAATGTTTATTTACCTAATTTAAATCTAACCAATTGCCTTCTCCAAATAATGTAGCATAAATAAAACTTCAGCAGGGCCTTTCCATATGACCATCAATGAAATTTCTCCTCTATGAAAAAATTATTTGAAAAAAATGAAAACTACTACAGTGTAGCAAGCTATAAATTTTTCAAATATTTGTTAGATGTGAATTTTTATCAGTGTTATTTTATATTCAACACTCAATACAAGTAGGGTAGATGTATTTGTTTAAACAATTATAGTTTATAGTTACAAATTTAATTAGGCAGGATTATTTGCACAGCAGTTCATTTACATAATGTAATCTATTTTATACCAGTCCAAATTCCCTTGGTATAAAACAGAACAGAAAATTCTTATTTTTATTATGGTATTTTTGATCAGTTAATCAAGACAATGTTCCACTTACAAGAGAGCAAACAAATGCCCATGCAAAACTAATTTTCTACTGTAACATTTTTTTTAAAAAAAGTTGAAAAGATGCAATGGGATTAGCCTTGTCTCCAACAATAGCAGTAATAATTAAAACATTTATGCCACTATGCCCCCATGTTCTGTGACAGTATTAACCTTCATTCAAAGACTCCTCTGTAATGTATGTCCCTCATTAATAGCAGCAGTGACTTCTTTCGACATCATTCCTTTTGCAAAACACATGAATTAGATACCTCACCTTCACTATATAGATGTAGTTGAATAATTATGAGAATCACAGAATCACAGAATAGTTGATGTTGGAAGGGACCTCTGCAGGTCATCTTGTCCACCACCACAGCTCCAATAGGGTTGCCAAAAGCTGTTTTCCCATGACCGTGTCCAGACAGGTTTTTAATATGTCCATGCATGGAGACTCCACAACCTCCCTGGACAATCTCTACCAGTTCTCAATCACCCTCACAGTAAAAAAGAATTTCCTGATGTTCAGACAGAGTCTCCTGTGTTTCATTTTGTGCCCATTGCCTCTGGTCCTGTCACTGGGGATAACTGAGGAGAGCCTGGATCCATCTTCTTGATACTCTTCCATCCCCTTAAGCCTTCTCTTCTCTACGCTGAACAGTCCCAACTCTCTCAGCCTTTCCTCATAGGAGAGATGATCTGGGCCCTTAGCCATCTCAGTGGCCTTTCGCTGGACTCAGTCCAGTAGTGTCACATCTCTCTTGGACTAGTGAACTCAGTGTGAGAAAAATATCTGAGGCTTATCCTAACAGTTTTTCAGAATAAGTAAAATAATTTGCTAAAGGAAGGTGCAATCTTATAGGCTTAAGTAAACTCTAAACAAGATGAATTTCAGTGTACTTCAGGGATAGAGATTAGATTCCTCTAAATCTACAAGCAGTGTCTGAGGCACCATTTGCAATAGTGTCAGAAACTTCTGCAGCACACTAACAAAGCAAGACCATGACACAACACTTCACTCTGTTGTGATTTCTATCTTGGTGGATAAGTATCGTTTTTGGAATCCACAGACAATGTCCACCATTGTCACTATTTTATGGTGTGACACAGATAGTTACAGCAAGGTCTAGCGCCATAGAAATGTTAGTGGGTTCATCCTGTCTCCAGCAGCTTTCTTACTCAGTATATCATAATTATTTGCTATGAATTTCAAAAGTTATGATTCTGACTGAAGAGGTCACGAGACATGCCCAATAGTGTTTTACTTTGAAGGGACATTTTAAAGACTGGTATTTTGTATAACAATTTTGTGTAGTAAACAGAAGGAAAAAAACTTTTTTTTATCTCTGATCTTATCATTCTTTATTATGTCATATAATAAAGATATTCTCTTTGATTAGGACATCAAAGGGATGGGTTTATCAGCAGTACAGTTCAGTTTGGTTATGTACACTTGATAGGAAACTTCCAAACTCTCAAAGTAGCTATATTTGGGGTTTTTGTTTGTTCATTTGTTTTTTTCCCCAGCCTGCTCCAAGCATGCCAAGGTCTAGCTACTGGTTGAAGTCCAATATCTTATGAAGGCAAGAAATAGAGATATAGTGACAGAATTCTGTAGCCACATTTCTTAACTTTTAAACTATGAATATTCAAGATTTTTGTATGGACATTAAAAAGGCAAGTGGAGTCTCTTTACCTTTCTTCCCTTTTCTCTCATAAGATTGCTTTTATCAAGATGGTGGGGTCAAGCTAATGTTCTTTGGTACTGCAAAGCAAGAGACTCCATGCCTGTTTCTTCTTATAGTTCTGCATTCATGGATATTGTCTTGGTTTGTGGTGTGTGTTTGTTTGTTTGTTTGCTTGTTTGTTTCCCCTGGAGCTCACATTAGCTTGACCACATAGCAATTTGATTCATAGAATCACAGAATCACAGAATGGTAGGGGTTGGAAGGGACCTCTGGAGACCATCTAGTCCAACCCCCCTGCTAAAGCAGGATCATCTAGAGCAGGTTGCACATTCAGTTCACTAGTCTGTCAGAAAACTTTCTGTTTCACTTGTTGGATTAGCTTTCTGCCAAACTAGTAAACTGAAATTGTGTAGTGTGTGGTCAGGCAAGGAGGACAGAGGAGATCCGAGTAGGAGCCTTGTGGAAGAGCAGGATATCAATTTTTCAGAGCACAGAGTCACTCTGTCAGCTCAGCCCATCTAATGTAAGTCCATTCTGGGTCCCACCATTTGCTCTCCTCCTTACAAAAAGAGACCATCTTTCAAATCTCCTTTCCCATCAGTGTGATCTGGAGACTTGCTTCTTTCCTTAACTTGTCCTTTGCATGGCAATTCATTGTTCTTATTTGGAGTTTGCTGTTCTGTAAATGAATATTTTCAATGGGTTCAGACTGGTCTGTCATTACTAGCACTTCTCTAAGATGCCATATACCCTGGCATAAAGTCAACCTGTTGACAGCAGACTACTGGGTTAGGATTTAAGTACTTTTTTCCAGAATAATTTCTCAGTCTCCAGCCAATAGGCACCTCAGCATAAAAGGCAGAGCACCTCAAGACAGTTATAATCAAAAATGAAATATGAAGAACTCAGTTTGGACTAAATTTCTATCTATCATTGTATAAAGATTCTATCAGCTACCCTTTATGAGAAGGAATAAAGACATTTTCTTCTCTTAATACTATTAGAACTCCTCTTCTGACTCTATGCTAATGTCATACACATCCCATTTATTCCTCACATTTACCTCTGGGTCTTAGCACTTTCCACCTTCCATCTATATTAGATAAATTCAATAACTAACTACAAATTACTGCTTAACATTACAGCCCCACACTTCTTGGACCTCCAGAATGGTGTACATAAGGCAAATATGATCCTATTTGCTATGCTTATTACATTGAGAAGAGTCTTCTGAAACACGTAAGTATCCTGAAAATGACAAACTAATATTACAATTATAGAGATGAAATGACTGATGGACATTTGTAAAAGCTTTAAAAACAACTAGGGATGAAGAGGGCATCACTGTCAGGCTAAGATATCAATCTTGTGCTCCACAAGGTCGCAGTCATCCCTTATCCTACTCCAGATAGGCATGTCAGCAAGCAGAAGGAAAAGTTCTGACATAACTGGTTATAATGTCTTTTCTCCCACTCATTCAGTGTCTTAAAAGTTATCCAGTTGCTCCTTCTTCTCAACAGTTTAGTGTTCCTCTAATACTTGTGTACAAATAGCATCTGAACCAGGAGTGAACAATGTTCACATTGACTTTTGTGTAATGAACCATTATGAAGAAAGAGATAGACAAACTACCATCTCACTTGCTCACATTCCTGGGTTTTAACGCTTAACAGCATATCAGTATTCAGTATTTGCCCACAGTAATTTTTTGCTATGATATTAATTTCTCTCTGCACTAGGAGTATTTTTTACATCTATTTTTTACAGAATAACTGTTTTCAGAAGTACCATGGATTAAGAGTGCCCACTAGTGTCAGTTTCTTTATCTTAAACCTTTTTTATTCTTTTTCAGTAACTGACTATAAAAATTATTGTAGTGGTACAGAAAAAACTGAAAGGAACAAAAGCAGAAAGATTGTCTTGATTAGAATTTGAGCAAAATGTGATTTTAAATGAAAGCCACTAGTCTTATGTTACACAGTAAATGTTAACCTATGGAAGAAGAGTATGCACTTTGAATAATGAATAAGTCTGTAAATCTGCTCTCTGCCTAATAATTGCTTTCATGCCTTTTGGGATCTGAAGATAAATTAAGTTGTGATTTATGGCTGATACTTTGCATCTACTGATATCCAAAACATTGGAACTGGTTTAGATGCATAACAAAAAAATCTCAGAATAACTTAAATGGGATATTTTCATATGTATATTAGTTGGTATAATGAGTTCAGAGAGCAAGGAAATCAGTCATGCAACTCTCTTTATTCTCATTTCCATTTTGTTAACAAGAAATAAACCACATTGGTGGATACAATCTATTACTGTAATTTGAAAAGCATCATTTAGTACTTGTGCTACAAAAATGCAACATTTATATAAATTGTGATGTATGAAGTTAGCCTCTAAAGGAGTGAGGAAGAATGAACTACCAGGGAATCAAGTTAAATAATCATTTCATAGCAACAAATAAAAATGACAGCCTTTTTTTTTTTTTTTTTTAAAAGGCAAATATTTTCAATTGAATGTGCTTGTATGAACATATCACTAGACATTAAATTTTTTGCTCTCACAACTGCAGTTTTAGAAAGTAAGGAAGTTTCTGCCATGCCAAATGACATGTGTGTGCCAGTCTCAATTATATCAACTGGAGCAATACCAGAATATTTAAGTTAGGAATTGGTCCTACACTGTAGAATTTACCTGACCTGGTTATGCACATTAGGAAAAAGTACTTGTTTAATAGAAATTCACTTTGATGGACGTAGGACTGGGCATGACTAACTTAATTATTTAGAAATGGAGCACTATATCGTATCATTCTAGACAAGTATTGTAGAATTTTTACACCAAAAAAAAAAAGAGTACACTCAATATTTCTGACATTGATGAGAAGCAGAAAAGCAGACAATGGCAACTCCACTGCTGTTACAAAATAAACTCAATCATTCTCCAGAAAAGGAAGAAAACAGCAACTATGACTGGCAGATAGTAAATATTTGATAGCAATTTAATAAATATCTGGTAAGGATCAGGCAATGCTCCTCTTCAGATTATTTGATTTTTAAAAAATTCCCATCCCTAGAATGAACCAGATTATTCATATATGGATAGAAATAGGTGACTGGAAAGTGGGTATTTGCTATTTGGAAGTACCTTTTATCTTCTTTTTGTTTAAACCTGAAGGACCCAGGTCATTCTCAGACATGTTTCATTTGTCTCGGAATTTGTCCTCAGGTGCCTATTCATTTGGTCTTCATCCTGGATGTTTCCAACAAGTCATCATGAATAGATATACCTTCTGTCATATGTACTTTTAAGAAGTGCAGCAAGAATCTTTAGTAAAATGAGTGAAGCTCACAAAAGAAGATGAAAGATAAACATGAATCAACTAATTGACCAGCAGTGATCTTATAGTGATGGTATGACTACTCTCTGCTCATAGAAACTTTGTTTTCCTATCATCATCCTTTTAAAAGCTGATTCAGTTTAGGTAGCTAAATTTAAAGAGTGGCTTTTACAACTAATACATCAGAATAAGTAAAATCTTTCTGTGATGTAAGTGATGATTTTGTTCAGTCAATGTGTAAGTTGGTATCACTCATTTAAAAGAATATTGTATACGGTAAGGTTTTTTTCTTCAAGGTGTGTCTGAAAGAAAAATAGTTTAGTATGAACAGAAAGTAAGTGGTGAAGTCCTTAGTTTAGGATTCAATCCAGCTCTATAATCCCTGCTTGGAATGATGTATTTTCAGAAACTTCTCAAAGCATTCCACTGTACAGATCTTTGAACAAGAAATGGATGGCAAAGGGGAATAGTGTGTTGCAGCTGCTATGGATGGTAGAACATTAAAAACAGTAGCAGAAGCTCAATCTATATCAGCCTGTAGAGAGGTACAAAAGGAGTGGGTCTGTAGAGTGAATACGGTAATGTTTTAGGCCTGCAACCTGTATAATGCATGTTTCAGGGTTATATTTTAGACAAGCTCATTGATTTAGCATTGCCTAATTTGGTGAAACCTCATCTCTTCCATCTGGAAATCTTATAAAGTAAAGGGAAGTTGCAAGTTATGGGAAACGTGTTGTTCTGACCTTATTTTAAAATATATCAGATCACCTTAAACTTTGAAAATGTTGGCCTCAGGACTGTCCCAGAGTACTCAGTAACTTACAGAGGATAGAGAGATATGCCTCAGTTTAATTAACTGGCTGGGTGAAGAGAGTGGACAAAACTATGAAGGCATCATTTAACTGTATATTTCCTGTACACACCTCAGCTTTAAGCAAACATGTAACATGTTTGTAATCTATTTCTTCCAGAGATAACAATGATTCTTTTTTTAAATTTTTATTTCAAATAAGAATATGCATGCAGTGAAAAAATTTATAAAAGCAGACATGTAAATGCAAACAGCATGACAAGTGAATAGAAATTCTACTATCAGGATAAACTTCAGACATTTTGAAATATATTTCAACTAGTTGAGTTTTGGTTTTGGGGTGATTTTTTTAGAGCTCTACTTTTCTGAATTATTTCAAGTGAATCCTTCTGCCTTTCAAATCTAGCATTCCTCTTATGGCTAGTATTTCTCTCCAAATAGTTGCTTCATTCCACAAGTGTTTCATGGTATGCCTGTGCACAAATACTTCACTCTGCCCCTGCCACAGGAACAGGTCCCCCACAACCTGTGTATGTTCTCTGTGCACCATGCTTTCTTATTGTCTCATAATAAGATGCTCAGAAACTGTCTTCTCCAGGAGCTGAACTTAGCACAGCAAATGTCACAGCTCTGCACCCAAGTTTTCTCAGTGCAGTGACAGCACTACAGTTGTAGTCCAAGTTCCAGGCATGAGAGCTATTTATCCTTTGATGAATTGCAGGTCTGATAGGACCGCAGCCCATTGCAGAGCTAACAAACCCTTTTGCGCTCAGAGAGGGAACAAGAACTATTAGAAACCACTTACAGCTTGTGGTTACCAGAGCTATGAGCTCAAGAAGGCTAATCACTGAGAAGGAACTCCTTCAATGCATCACTTGTCTGTAGCAGGTAGCACTCTGGTCTGCCCCTTTGCAGGACACACTTTCCCAATCTAATGACTTCCAAACATATTTTAGCAAAATTGTTCACTAGCAGGTGTTAGTCCCACCTAGTTGAGAACTGGATTATCACAGTAAAAAAATGACCCTTTAGATTCTGTATTCAAATCTACTCTGAAAAATGAGAAATGTACCTCCTTCTTCCATTAGAACATGCTGTCCTAAGTAGGTCCCTTATCCTATTTCTCTCTTAATTCAGGCTGGACTCTATGTCCTCTCATTCAGTTTTTGTCTGAGACATGTTTGTATACAGTGTCTAAAATTTGATATTTCACTTCAGATTCCAAAGAGAAGTAAAAACGCAATTATGTGAACAGCTTGCATGGTATGAAGATGGTATCATGACTCTTAAACAGCATATCAAAGCAATCTAGATACTATCTGATGACAGAAAAAACTCAATTTTCTCTCCTTATAAAACCTAAAAGTATTTTGCCTTCATGTTATCATCATAGATACCGTCCTTTTTTAAAATGTCAGTATTCTGTGCTGATTCAAGTTAACTGAAACAGTTGGTAATTGTTCAGGTCCTAGATGGATGGACGTGGTGAATGCAGCTAACACAATCAAAAAGAGAAGATATCTGAAACCATGTGCACGACAGATAGGTTTCTGTATTTTATTATATCAGGACAAATCCCAACTTTCAAACTGTCCTAAATTCATGAAGACATCAAATAGCTTAGACAGAAAGCTTTATTTCAGAAGGAAAACACAAACTACTGCATTTTGGGCACTTAAAATAATGCAATCTTTCATTTGCACTGAATATAATTAAAACTTGGATAAAATTCATAACATCAGGAAACCTGGGGTTTTGTGTTTCAAAATGCAGAATGTTATTGTACCTTCCATTACAAGATCTGTATCTGTAGGTGGTATTTACTTCCAGAGGCAAATTGTTTCTTGTATACATGGTGATATAAATTGTAATTGAACAGAAATACATGTGTATTTTAACATACATCTGGGAGAGGCTGCTAAGTTGATACCTGTAGTGTAATATTAGTTGCCTAATCTGGGAAAAAAAAAAAATAATTCTAAATTGCCACCCAGGATAAATTACAACAATCTTTTGTGAAAAATTTGGCTGTAATTTATTCCTTTCTAGTTTATAACAAATTTGTTATCCTAAATTAGTTTTATGCTATCATCTTAAATAATAATTAATCTATTAACTAAACTAGTATTTGAATGGTCACATTGCTGCAGAAGTGCTTGATGCAGTGAATATCAATATTTTTAAAAATGCCCAGACTCATTTTCCCTCCAGGGATAATGGACTAATGATGAAAATGATGATGTTTACAAATAGTTATAATGATTATGCATCAAGTTGAGGGAATTTATTTGTTAATGATACCTTTTTTAGTAGCTATTATAGCTTGATATCAGAATAACATGTAAGACTTAATTTTTAAATTTTATCATTCTGAACCATAAAATAAAAATCTTAATTACTGGGTTAAATAAAGGCAGTGTCAGCTGGTCATAGGCCTCAGCAAATGTGGTGAATTGTAGGAGTTAAAAACGCTCATGAAAAACAAAACTAAATTTGAGGGGACAACTTCTTAAGAACCTCGGTGAAATATGTAGCATTACACTGGCAAGGTTTGTTATTTGAGGTTCTTCTTTGTCACATCTTTGCTAAAGAAGTATTGTTCTGACCAAGCTTTTTGGTCACTGAAAAGTCATTGAAAAAAACTTAGATATAATGCTAGGATATATCTGACTAAATGTATGAATGTACATCCAAGTTAGTTTCTTTGACCGCCGTATTTTTTAGGAAATAAATGCCTTGTTAGAACACATTTAATCTAGTTTATTCTGGACGTTTACTTCACAATAATATGTATTTTACTGTGAAAGTATTTCTAAAGGGAGAAAAGGGTGACTAGCTGTAGTGTGACTAGGGAATACACATCTTTATCTGGCCTGAAAAATCCCATCTAAAGACACATAGGTTATATTTTTAAAGGACTTAAGCAACTGAGTTGCAAATAAGCTCTTCTGAAATCCCAACTAAGTCTTTATATCCCTTGAATTTATGCTAGAAAATTTTAGATATTCAAAGCTGTAATTAAATTAGGAACTTTGTCACTCTTAGGTGTCTTCTGTGCTTAGTGGAAAGATCTTAAGAGGTTGCTACTGTTTTCTGATGTTGAGAGAACACAAAATGAAAAGATATCTAATTTTTGCATCTCATTTGAATGCCTACAGTTATTTGTATTGCACAAAGACCCAAATATTTTTAAGCTTAGATTAAAGGATAAGGGAATAACACTGATTTTACCTAGCAAATAGATGATAAGTAGATGGACATCAGCTCCTGAAGTTGAGCTAAATATCTAGATACTTTTTGTAACTATCAGAGAGAAATAGTCATCAACAGAGTACAATTCCAATCTACTTCAGGTAGAAATGAATGACATTCAAAATGTATCTATTTTTGTCCTAAGGTATTTATATGATCACAACATCTTAACACATGAACACTCCAAAACTATGAATAACAATTATACTCTCATCTGTCTTGTGCAACAAGACGATACTTTGCTAATCATAGAAAAAAAAAAAAAATCTACTAGGAAATTACATATGCATTCAGCCAAAACCAAATATAGTAAAAACTTTCTATATACAGACTTAAGGAAGTTTTCAATAAGCCTATTGGAAAGATGTATGTGGCCACTTGCTTTGGAGAAGCTAGTAGTGTAGATACGTCATTGTCTCCAAGAATATTCTATAGCACTGTTTAACTTTCTAATATGGATGTAGACCCTGCTTCTCAGCTGTTCTCTTTGACACTGGCAGGAATTGCCCAACGTGGAGTTGTCTTTAAGGTATACTGTTCTTGTTCACTCACAGATCCTGGTCTTTTGGTTGCATAAATATTAGCTGCCTGTGGACTGCCTTTGAGAGTTACTCAACTATTTCCTACATGTGTTTTGGGTAATAGTTCACCCCAGTGATAGCACCCCTAAAGCAGTGTGAATAAGACTGCAACTAGTTTGGCTCCTTCCAGATTACTCAGTGCTCAAGCAATGTTGAAACATTCTTGGCATGTTCAAATAGCCTTTATGACACAATGCATTTTCCTGCAAGCAACATGAAGCTTTCGATGACCTTCCCTCATTCTGAACACTTGGAATAAAACCATCCCACCAAAAGAAGGTTTTCATTTAAGCAGGGAAAATATATGGAGTAGCATACAGTCAGTCTGATCTAGAGAGGCAGTGAGCAGTGTAGGCATACACCATTTAGATACAATGCAGATGTACCCTCACAAATGCAGCTATAGATCCTTACTATAGAGTATGAACAGTTTAAGAAATAGTAGTAGTTTTTATAGTAGCACAGCTTATAACCTAAATATGGTCCTCGAGGTATCTGTTTATGAAACTCCAGATCTTAATATATTTCTTCCTTTTTGTAAATGCAAGTTTTGAACTTCAAACATAAATCAATATTTGGTTTGTTTTGTTTTCTACTATAGCAGATTGTGCTACCCTTGGGAATTGTCTTTCACCTTTCCAAAGATTTTATTACAATATTTAATAAAGCTCTATGATGTATCTTCTTTATTATATTAATTCCTACAAGGAGTACTTTTGTACCCTGCAGTTCTTGTTTAGTTGTTTTGATCTGTGCCAGACTGGTTTCAGTAGATCAGAAGATTATAAATTGCTAACTCCTGAGTTGATTGAAACATAGAAGCCCATAAATCCTTGTGATAGATTTTCTTGCATCAAAATTAGGTCAGCTTTATTACTTACTTTAAGGTTGTTTCTTTTTGTATGAAATGGTATTGACAAAAAAGCAAGTTAGTTTACACAGTCTAGTATAAAATCCTTATTTACTTCATCAAGCCCTGGTACTTGATATGTTCATAGTGTTTTATCAGTGTATTATGGTATGTGAAATCCTTTTTCAGGAACTATCCTCTAGGAAAAAGCATTAATACTAATTTAAATCATAGCACAGACATTAGACATATTAATATTAAACGGAAGTTTATAGGTATTTCTTTCAGAGGAAAGACTGGGCTAAAGTTCTGAAAGTTAATTTTCTGGCATTAAAAAAAAAAAAGAAAGCCAAGAAAATAATAAAAAAATAAATATTTGTTAAATGTCTCTGTCATCAGAATTATAGAATTGAATTTATAAGCATTTTCTGATTTTTTTTTCTCAGTGAGTACATTCATTTTAATACTACTTATGAACTGCTTTATCTCACAACAGAAAATTTAGCATTACTAGCTTCTACCCATCTTTTCCCTCCATCTGACCACTTGTCCCTGACCCTGCACTACTCATGCAAATTTATTTGTATCCATGACTAGAAGTGAATAGGAAAATCATTCCCATTATATATAATCTGCAAACACACAATTGTATTTATAATACAGGTTAGTTTTTAATCATTATTGTTGCTTCTATTTCTGCTCTGCTCTCTGTTTCCCTTCCCTTCCCTTCCCTTCCCCATAGGACAATTGAATTCCTCAGTTTTACCTTAATGTGACCATTTCTTTTCTAGTTCTTGCTCTTCTAAATTGCTGCAATGCATCCTTAAGCCTAGAAACAATTTCCTTCTTAATTTATTATGCTATTGGTGGAGATCCTAAAAATGTTAAATAATTCATCTAAATGTGAAGATTCTCATGATATAGTTGTCTAAAACAATGAAAGTCTATCTCTGAATTTATTAGGGACAATTTATGGTGCTACCATGTTTGTCTTTAAAGCAACAGCTCATATTCAAGATAAATTGGTGTTTACTTTGATGCAACATGTAAAAATATTTCCATTTTAAAAGGAATCAATCTGAAATGTAGAAATAGTTAAGGATAACAATATAGATGACATTTTATTGAATAAAACTTGATAAATTTGATTAGTGTTAGCAGCCTTATAGTTCAATGTCAGTTCCTCAGTAGTTTCCTTCAGTGTATTAATTTGGTTTTGTAACATTAAGTTTCATTCTAGTTATAAATCCCAACTGAGACTTTCTATTAATAATTTCCTAACAAGACTAAGATAACTTCTAGTTATTCTACCTTTATCTGGATTTCTTTTTTATCTTTTTTTTTTT
>VXBL01008398.1:2584-13132 GCA_013400195.1 Aramus guarauna | reverse complement strand
TCCAGGGAGAAGAGCCAAGAGGCTGAACTCATCCCACGCCCCGCACACGCGTTCCCGTGCACCCGGCCCCCCGCTTACGAAATGGGGTGAGCCCAGCGTCGCTGGCCCCCCGCCAGCAGTCACCCCCCACCCCCCAGGGACTTGGAGGGGGTTTTGGGAGAGGATGGGGAGGGAAGCGCTCGGCAGAGGTGCGGAGCGGGGGTCTGTGCTCCCATAGCCTCCCAAACCTCGGCAGGGGTGGGGGCACGGTGGAAGCAGAGTCCCTGTCCCCGCTGCCGCCTGCTTTCCCACGGGTGGCCCTCCGTCCCCCAGGACCCCCGTTTAACACCCCCGTGCCCTGCTCTGCTCCCCGTTGCCCACCTCATCCCCTCCGGCAGCGCCCATGCCCCAGCCTCTGCCGTGCTCGCCCGCCGGCTGCTTCCTGCTCGCGCTCCCCAAAACTGCTGACAGCCCCAAAACGGGGCAGCCCCGGCCCTTCCTCTATCCCACGTGCTCCCACGGGAGCTCAGGCCTCCATGGGATCTCACGTGGGAGGATGGCGGCTTTGCTGCCGACCACCGGCCACCCCTCGGTCCCCACCAAAGCCACCCATCCCCTGCCGGAAACCGCTGCCGGGGGGGACACAGGGGCCGATGGCACGAGCCCTGCCCGGCTGCGATGCCGCACCCGGGGACAAAAGGGGCCGGGAGCGGGTGTGCTGCCCAGTGCCACAGCCCTGGAGGATGCAGCTCCCATCCAACCCCACCGGTGCACGGTGGGGACATGGCAAGGAGGAAACGGGTTGGGGACAGGAGCTGGTCCTGCCGGGGAAACTCAGGGAGACGAGGGCAGAGAGGTGGGCAGGGCTGGGGACAGAGCCACGGGCACCCGGGGAAAGGGTTAAACCCTGCGAAGGGACCCCCGAGCCCGTCCCCTGCTCAACAAGGGGGTGACGGTCCCACCTCGTGCCGAGCGACGTCTCTGGAGGTCACAGCACCCGCCGCAAAGCCCTCCCACGGGCAGCGGGGGCTCGGCCACCCCACGCCCTTGTAGCCCACCCGGGGGGGGGCAGCTCCCCCCGGCAGGGACCTGACTCACCTCCGCAGCCCCATGCACCGTCCCCTTGCCGGGCGGGCAGCCTCTGAGCCGGCCCTGCCTCCCTCCGCCCGGCTCCCAGCACCAGCCTCCGCTCGCAGATAAATATTTATCGCGCAGCCAGGGACAGGATTAACAAAGGGCGAGTGTTTCCTGTTTGCTCGGCGCAGCGATGCCAGCCGGGAGCGCACGGCCCGGCCAGGCGATGCTCTCTGCCGAAGCCCCTCGATGCCGAGACTGGTGCCCACGCCGGGGGTCCGGGAAGCCGGGGCTGGGTGGTGATGCTGGGGGGGAGGCAGGTTGCTGGTGGTTCCCCCCTGCTCGGTGGGAACACCCAGGAAAAGGGGTGGGAGAGCCGGGACATCCCTTCCCCGGTCGCACCCTGGGCCGCTTCTGGCAGCTGAGGATCAGGGATGGCAAATGGGTTGCACACGGTGAGCTAAAACTCGACAGCGAGATGTTGACCCAAGCAGCCCCCGGGAAAGGCTGCAGGGGAGAAGCCAGATGTGGCAGCCACAGCTGGGGGCCAGGACACCCCGCTTTCCCGGCTGGGGATGGAGCGGGCGATGCTGGAGCCAGGGCACAGGCTGGGGGAACCCGGCCAGCTGCAGAGCTGTAACCCAGCGGGACGGAGCCTGGCCACCACGGCACCGGGGCTGCTAGCCACAGCCCTGCAAGCCCGTGGCGCGGAGGGGGCATCCTGCAAGAGGGATGAGGAAGGAGCCGGGGGTGTGTGTGTGAAACAAGAGCGGGCAAATACCATCCTCTTCCTCCTGGCACCCAGGAAGGCAGCGGGAGGAGGGTTATTTGCTCAGCCAGCGGCGGGAAGGATGGAGGGCGAGGAGAGGGAGCCGAGAACTCTCCAACAAAAGCGCCCGGCAGCGGCTTCGCAAGTGCCGACGTGCCGGGGAGGTTGGGAGACGCCTTCTCCGCGCTGGCCTGGCCCCGGACAGGGGCCCCGAGCGAGGCAGCGGCTGTAAAACAGACCCTAAAAACCTTTCTCCCCAATTCCTTCCCAAAAGACAGGCGCCCCGCTGCACCCCAAAATAAACCACGGCGGAGCCAAGTGACTGTGTCAATTTTTAACTTTTTTTTTTTTTTTCTTAAAGATGACTTCCAGTTTACATTAAGACAGTTCTAACAAATTCATTCCTTGTTCACAAAAAAAAAAAAAGAAATTATATTAAATAATTTCTGCCAATAAATAACATTTTCACCATTTTTTTTCTCCTTTTAACATAACTAAAAAAAAAAAAAGCAAGAAAAAAAAATAAAAGGAGGCAGTCTCCAGGCAACGGGCATATGATCCTTCAGCATCGAGAGCCCTAAAATCACCATCACTGCACCCAGCACGTGTCCCGCGGGGCTTCAGGTCCTCCCTGGCAGAGGCCGGCAGGCCCCCGTGCATCCCTGCCACCGCACCTACCGAGGTCGGATCTGTCCCCGAGCGCCGTGACAGGCTCCCGGGCTGGCATGGGCAGCAAGAGGTTCTCCCAACACCAAAAAAAAAAACCAAACAAAAAAACAACCAAACAAACCAAAAAAAAAAGAAAAAAAAAAAAGGGGGGAAAAAAAGAGGAAAAAAAAAAAAGGAAAAAAAAAAAGAGGGAAAAAAAAGAGGGAAAAAAAAAGAGGAAAAAAAAAGAGGGAAAAAAAAAAGAGGGGGAAAAAAAAGGGGAAAATAAAAAAAGAAGAGTTTGAACTCAACCCACCACCCGACCCATTGCTGACTCCCCTCCTTGTTACACGCACCTTGCTATAACATGTAAAAAACCAACCCCAGGCTGCGAGGGCAGCCTGCGGGGGGGGCGGCTGGGCTTTCCCCCGGGGCCGGTCGTGCTCCTTGGCTCGTGATCCCAGAGTCCTGTTTGCCAAACTCGGGGTGACAGCCGGGGAGGGAAAGGGATAGGCGGGAGCTGTGAGATGAGGGGTCTCGAGAGGTGCAGAGCTCCGAGGCGCTGGCTGTGCAGGGGAGGGGGGAAGGAGGAAGAAAGGGGAGGGGGGGCAAAATCTGCGTATTTCTGGCAGTTTTTATTTTGCCGCGGTGGGGATCGGGGCAGGGTGCTCCGCCGGGATGAGCGAGGGACCTTGCCAGGAGCTGCCGGCCAAGGTCTTCATCGGCCTCTTCCCCAAAAGCTGGCGGAGAGGGGATGGGGTGTCCCGGCTTGGCGCTGGGGCAGGGGAAAGCTCTGCCTTCCCCGCAGCTCCTGCCAGGGTGCCGGCACGGAGAGGGTTAATCAGTCAGGGGGGTAATTAGCACCCACGCACCCCACTGCTGCTCCTCACCCCCTTGGGAACTGGTGTCACGGGAAGGGGGGACCAGCACCGGTGTTGCTACAGCAACGGGAGCCTGCGCTTCGCCTGGCAGTATGGCATCCATACGTGCCGGCTGCCATCCGGCTCCCAGGCAGGGCTCCCTGGGGGGGCACATCCAGCTATTAACCCCCTTCCCCAACAGGCACCAGCCCCTCCGGGCCCGGGATGCTGCGAAGCTGCGGCCCCACCAGCCGCAGGGCCGGGGGGACGCAGCCCCTCGCAACGCCATCAGCCCCTCCCCGTGCTTTGCAAGGGCAGCAAACCACGAACCACAAGGGTCGAATAAGTTTTGGGGGAGGAGGGTGGAGCTGGCGATGCCGGAGCACGAGAAGGTTGAGGGACAAACCACGAGCAAAGCAAATCCCCCTCCGCAAAGGGACGGTCCCCGCTGAGCCCCCCCTCACAGGCTGCCGGGCGCGGGTACGAGCACCCACCCCCCCCCTGCACCCATCCCAAAGCTCCTGACTAAAACTGCTGCTTGGGTTGAGATCCCAGCCTGGGTCAGAACAACATGCCCGAACATGCACGGGCAGCACCTTTGCACGGTTTTGCGCTCTCAGAGGAAGATACCACACATTGGCTCACTGTGTTTCAGAAAAAGATGCCATTAAAAAACAGAAGAAATACTCACAGACAAAGGCAATTGGCCCCACGCCTCATATGGGGTTAGAGAAGCTTGCTCAAAACATCTCGCACTTTTTGCAAAGCAGTGGGCATGTGAAAGAAAAAAAAAAAAAAGGAAAAAAAAAAAAGGAAAAAAAAGGGGAGGCATGCGACTCAAAAGTCTCTTGTGAAAACCCAGTGGTCTGCTCACAGATACGGTTTCCTAAATAGCTGGCATGAAATTAAGTGACACATGATTATAAGACAATTTGAAAGCTTCCTGCAAAGTTGCTGTTTTCCTCTCTTGCTGGAATCGCAGCTTAGGGCCGGAGCACAAAGGGAAGACAGCAAGATCCAGAGAAGGGGTTGGCAAATATCCCTTATTCGAGGCTAAGCCTGCTCACCTGCTGCCCTTGCTGGGAAAAAGCATAACAGACAGTGAAGTTGGAAAAGAAGTGAAAGCTGGCAAGGGATTTGCTTCCAAAAGCTGCTGCTCTGACGCTGTGCAATCGCAGACAGAAGAGGACGCGGCTCAAACGACACGTGGGGAAGGGAAGCGACCGAACGGGAACCTCACAAAATCCTTTTTCAACACTCACTTCAGGTCAGAGTTTAAGAGCAAGAACAAGGCTCTGCTTAACAGATCCAAGCTTCAAAACGCCCGACGCCGCAAAGACGGCGTCCTCTCGAAACCCTCCTGTCTCGCCAGCTCTCCACAAACACCCTTCCAAAATTTCTGCCCAGATCCACTCGGTTCTTCTACCTGCCGACCTACCGTAAAACCATCCTCCCTCCCCTGCGGCCGAGGGAGGGACGCGCTTCCCAAACCAGGGGCTTTTTTACCAAAGCCGCCTCGCCGCTGGCCAACAAAGCCACGTCTCTACAGAAAACGAGCAGCGCTGTCAACCCATCCTTCCCCAAATCTTTACCGCAAGCCGGCAAACCCCCTCCGGCTGCTGGGAAAGGCCGATGTGCCCGTGGCTCCTTTGGAGTCGGAGGAATAGCCGCTGGCTAACAAGGGGTAAGCCCGAGCAGGTGAAAGACCCCCCCCAAAAGATGCACGCCGGCTTAGGGGAGACCAGCTCGCACGCTCACCGCTCACATGCCCATCAGCAAGGGCCGATTCGAGAGCCGGGCGCAGGGGAGCGTGCCGTGGGCTCTGCAGGATGTGGTGGTGGTTGCGGGGGGGGGTGGGTGTCTTTCTGCCTACAGGTAATAAATCACCCCCTTTTTTCCTTTAAAATCCAGGCCGTGCAGATTTCCCAAAGCCCTGCCGATCACTAGAGACCGGAGATAATTCCTCCGCTCTGAGTCAGAGGGATTCCCAGAGGGATTTCTGCTGCACGGGCAGCCCCGGCTGACAAACTCCGGCTGCACCAAGTCCAAACGGCCGGAGATTTGGGAAAAGCTGCAACAAGGGGCAGCGCTTCTCCCACCTGCCTTCCCCTTCTCATGAAGAGGTTACTTTTTTGCTTGGGGCTCCACTGGAATAAAATTGAATTACTGAAGGAAAAGGTGCTGCGATTGGTATAACACACCGGAGTCCTTTAGAGCTATTCCTGAATATTTTTGGATGTCACCTTCGCAGAGGGACGGATCCTGGCTAGTTGCCCCACGCCTTCCACAGAACTGGTTGCTAAAGCAGCAGATGCAGGTAGGCAAGAAGTTGAAGAAAACAACAGCAAACTCTGGGGAAGAAGACAGTTGTGAAAAGAAAAAAACCAAACCAACCCTATCTTCAACGAAAGGACCTGCTTTTGAAAGCACAGGCTAACTTAGAATTGTACCAAAGTCAACGACCCAAGTTGCCTGGGACTGTTTTTTGTTTCTTTTAATCCCCACCACAGAGGTTTGCCTCTCGTGGAGGAGGTCAGCTGTACAGCACAACACTTCATATATGCACTAGCAGTTAGATTGGTTTCTAAATTAAAAAAAGATGGACTTTTTATATATTGAACATAAATAAAAAAATTACAAAATGGTCACCTTTCTTACAGAATGGATGCAAACTGGATTATGAACGTGCCTCCAGGTGAAGTTGGGTTCTCCCCTGCCCCCACCCCACCCCAATAATAAATAAATAAAATTCATTAAGTTTTGGATCCTTTAGTGGTGCAGATTGGGCGCCCGGACCGTTACTGGGCTTTCTTCCCTGTGCCATTCTTGTCCGCAGAGTTTGTTGAGGTTACCAAGTTCACCGGCCCGTCTGAGTGCATCGAATCTTTGCGTGGCGGCATGCGTTCGTTAATGCGATCCAGCCCTCCGGCTTCTTCGAAGCTGCGGATCTTGTGCTGCGGCGAAAACCCACGAATGGCTGCGGAGAGAAGGGCCGAGATAAAAGAGTCAGTCCGAGCTGCGGATTCCCAGGTAGGAGCCCTTTAGCACACGCCAGACACGTACAGGACAGAGTCAGGGCAACAGAAAGCACGTGTCTGGCCACGGGAACCGCGAGATGGGTCCGTAGGTGATTTTTGGGTACCACAGCGCGGCTTGGAAGTTGAGCTGCGCTAGGTCACAGCAGCAAAGTCAAGGATCCAGACCCGCAGCGACTTGCTCCGTTCCCTAATGGTTTTTCTCTTTTAATACAATTTAGTAGCGGGAACCTGAAGACCAGACAAGTGCTCTGTGTCCCCAAACAGTGAAATCTCAGGAAACTTTCAAAGCTGAAAAACAGGATATTAAAAAAAAAAAAACCCAAAACAAACCACAAACAAAAAAGGCAAACCCAAAACAACACAAGGAAGACACCACCACAAGGTTTTAACTCCAACACAAACCACACACTGCAACACCAGGAGAGGGAAACAGCTCGTCCTCGGATCACAAACGCGAGGCTTCTTGCATGACCAGGAGACCCACGGGCAGTCTCAGGAGTGATGAAATCCCACCAAGGGCAGGCGTATCTCTGTTTCATCACTACAAGGCTGAGGACATCATCCTTGCAGCGATGATACGGACCAAATGTTTAACTTCTTTGTGTCACAGATAATTTAAGGAAAAAAAAAGGGGGTTGTGCCAAATCTTTTTACAAGGACTTGGCTGTGGTACAAACAAACTTCCCTTGATAATCAAAAAGTTCTCTACACAGATGTATGGCCCCACTCATCAGTAGTTGAATGGAGCTATCGAGGAGAAAACCTCCCCAGACAGTAACCTCACGGATCTGTCATTTCTACACCAACTACAGGGAGAAAAACCGCTCCTCCGCACCGGGACCACCTTGGCCCACCCGTGGGGAAGGCAAGGATTCCATCAGAGACGCGCAAGCTGCGATTTCCTAGATGATTTTGACCAAACGTGCTGGCAGCCTTCACCTGATCGAGTTAACCCAAGGCATGAACTCAGCCACGAGACATCCGAGATCAGATTGCAGGACCCCGACAGCAAAGTCTTGAGACACCAGAGCAGAAAGCGCTCCGGAGGCAGGGTGCTCTCAGAACAAAGGTATTGCACTAAGCAATAGCCTCATTAAGGCTAAAATAGACTTGAACCAGCACACTGTGTATTTTTTGCTTCCCAGCAGGGGCCCATCCTCCCCCAGTTCTGGTGATGCAAGAGTAAAAAGCTTCCATAAGGCTGATAAAGCTCTTTAAAATTAGCGCACGCACACACAGAGATGATTTGAGTCTCTCGCCGGATTCTAGCCATACCTTCCCGTGCCTCCACCGCTTCTACTGTGGCTGCAATACAGAAGAACAGTGGCATGCAAAAATGAAGACAGAAAAAAAAAGAGTGACAGTGAGTGATCTAACATCATCGCTGCGAACGCAGAGCCCACAGCCTCCCAGCCCCAGTGGAGACGACCGTAATCAAAACCAACACAGAAGAGGGAAAAAAAAAAAAAAAAAAAAGGTGACAGGAGCTTGAGAGGAAGGTTGGAAGGGGACTCTCTCGGGTTTAGCGTCTGATGAGCACTGACACGGGGGAGTCTCCTTTCCTCACGTTCGCTGGACTCATCACACAGATAAATGCGATGGAAGAAACAGAGAAGCGGAGAGATGGCTTTCTGCTGCACGCTCTGGAGGGCTCAGGGGCGCAGGCATCCCACTGCAAGGACGGTGATAGTCTCAGACTAAGCCATGGGTCTCCACCTGCATTTGCAGTCCCAGTTTGGTGGCTCTAGGGCAGCCTGGCCACCTTCAGAAGGTAAATTAGGTGGAATTCACGCCAGAGCAAAGCCTTATCCACCAGAGCCATGATGGGGAAGTGACCCCAAGGGACGTGATGACATTTTGGAGCAGTGGGGAAGAGAAGGGCAGTTTGTTCTCCAGGGGAGGGGAGGCAACAGCAGATACCAGGCTGCTCCACTCCCGATGCCTTGAATTATAATAAAAAAAAACCCCAAACCCAAAAACCATAGAGGCTGATGCTTTAAATCCAGTTTGGCTTCAGCTCCACCTCCTAAAAGCGTTACCAAGCAACAAGGCACCATAAAGCCGAGCAACGTCCCCCTTCCTAAATCTGCTGCAGCAGCTGTCCAAGTTTTGGTAGTCTCTGCCTCAACATCTGGGAGGAGGCACTTCCCTCGAACAGATCCCCCAGTTTTTAGCCTCAAAACACATTTTTTTTTCTGCTTTGGACACAATACAATGGTCCATAAGAGGCCACGGAGAAAGAATGGGAGTTGTGGCCGAACATCTTTGCTCCAGATTCAGTGACTTTACTCAAGCCAGTTTTGCTAAGCCGTGGTGTAAAAGGTTGGCAGAAGGCTCAGGGAGGGAAGGGACAGCCCTATGTCTCCTCTTTTTGGGGTGCAGAGGCACCACAAAAGGGGGGGCAGCCCTCTCCTCTCCCCCCTTGAGCAGCCAGGCTCCCAGCACGGCTGCCAAAGGAGCATCCGCACCTTCACCAGGACGCTGCTGCGAGCAGACGGCACGCAGGGACCTGCAAAAGCGGGAAGGGGCGAGAGAAGGAGGCATGGCAGGGACAGGAGCGCGAGAAGGGCGGGAAAAGCAGGGTGCTGCCGCGGGGAGCACGGGGTGCCGGGAGCAGCGAGGGGTGGGAATGCTGCAGCCGCGGGAGGAGGCAGCAGGAAGGGTCAGGTGAGGTCCAGCTTGTTTGTCCTGTCTTGGGGAGATGCACAAATCTCCCCTTCTTCCTGGGGGAGCTGCCTGGTGGCCCCTTAGAGGACCCCCCCGGGAGGGGAAGGTGCAGGAGAGCGTTGCAGCCTGACCCGCTCCCTGCGCTGTCAGCTACGGGGGCAAAGCTGCGGCACTGCAGGCGAGCCGGTTGCTCGAGCCGAGCTGTAACAGCCGCCTTCCCACTCAGGCTCTGTTCCCATGCCTGCAGCAGAACTGGGGCGACACAAACCATTATGGTTGCTATAAAAAAAAAAAAAGGAAGANGAGAGACGGAGCAAAGAATTTGCCAGCAAGCACAGAAAAGAAACCTCCAAAACCAGATCAAAACCAGGGGGCCGAGAGAAGTCTTAATATGAAACATACAGGCCTGGAAGAATCTCCTTGCTTCAAGTAAATCTCAGCTTCCTCTGTTTGGGGTTCGTGATTTCAAAGGGTCAAACTGGGAGGGGGTTCGTTTAACAAAGGACAAACAAGCAGGCGTGTTTACTATTGCATTCATATATACGCTATCACACAACAGCAGCGGACAGGTGAAGCAGAGGGTGCTTATCGTGCAGTGTTAGAAGGGAAATAAATGATAAAAATTGTCGCAGAAACATAAAATAAAGCAATACGCATGCGTCAGGCGGGGTGGTTTGTTGTCTTTTCTTCCTCGTGTTCTCCTCCTCGAGGGTACGCCGGGACGTCTTGGAAGGCTCTCCACATCCCCACCTACATTTCTGCTTTTTCCTATTTCTGAATCCTTCCTCCCCGTGGGCCTGAACCATCTCTCAGGTCCCCCGGCACCCTGCGATACGCCTACGGGAACTGATGGGATGGTTTAAGGGGCAGGTACAGAACCGCCGGAGGGGTGCAGCGCTGCAGGGAGGAGGATGGCTCGTACTCACCCGGTCTGTAGGGTCTGCCTCCCCCCTGAGAGCACTCCCAGGGGCAGGGTACCGGTGGGAGTCAGGCCTTTGAGAGTCAGCACGCTCCCGCTCTCCTCTCTGCAAATAAGAGGCAACGCAACCAGTTACCGAGAGATGAACGCGATGCTCGGTGAAGTCCACGCAAGATCGTTTAGCGGCGAGCAGCGTGAAAACCGAGGTCTGCCCTGTGCTCACCACAGGCAGCGCGTGTCTGATCTGCCGGGCGCTGAGCACAACCCTGCCTCGTAAACAGGGGACCTCTGCTTACTCAGCCACGACGCATCAGAGCTACGGCACAGCAAACGCATCCTGAAAGGGCTAAATATACCAAACCAGCGGCATTTCTGCTGGCAAAGGTGCCGGTGCTTGAGAAGGAGGGTTTTGAGAGTCAGACCACCAGGCAGACAGAAAGCACCACCTCGAGCCTTTGCCATCCACTCGGAAGCGAGAGTCTCTTCAGATTTTTCCCCAGCAGACTTCGACCAACGTCGTGCACTTCGCAGACCTCAAACACAACTCCAGACCTCAATCACAACTCAGACCCCAAATGAAGAACCGAGAAGACA
>VXBL01008397.1:843663-854971 GCA_013400195.1 Aramus guarauna | reverse complement strand
CAGCACCAGCACCAGGGAGACCGGCGGCGGCCGTCAGCGCCCGCCTCCCTGCGCTGCGCATGCGCTTGCCCCGGCGTCTCTGCGCAGCCGCAACGACGCGGGGCGGGGATGAGGCGGGGCGGTGCTGGAGCACGACGTGCGGAGCCGGGGTGGGCGCTGAGTGACGGGAAGGTGCTCCGGCCCTGTCCCCACTGCTTCCCCTTCCTCGAACCGGTCGCGGACCTGTGCTAGTGTAAATGGCAGAAAGCAGAAGAGGGAACAGGGATTTATCCATCGTTGTCCGGGGCTCCCCCAAGTCGCCAGCCTGGCCGTTCCTCCTGGGGGCGCGGGCGCCATTGAGTCCTCCGAGGACTGCGGCCCCGCCCCGCCCGGCGCTGAGGTGATTTTGGCGGCAGGGAGGGCGGTGCTGCGGCCAGGCTTCCCAAATTGCCCTCTTCCTTCTCCATCCAGGAGCAGGTGCTCGTATCGCCACTGCTTTAGGGACAGAGGGATTATCAATTAAATTTTACCAACTAAGTCCTGCGCGGTGTAGCTTAGGTAAATCTGTATTGTGTTTTCCTCGTTTTGCGGTTACTTACGTGTCCTGAAATCCCATATTCTTTTCCAACTGTGGACGTGAGTCCTGCATGCTATGGAGGTGAGTCTGGTGGGGCTGTACATCTGTAGCCCAGGAGCTTTTTTAGCTGCTATTCAGGTGCTCCGGTCAGCAAAAGGGGGGAATCTGTACCTCCACCGGCCCTTCCTACCTCAGGGCGTCCCTCACGGAGGATGTACCTACTCACACTTTGAGCACATACCTGCGATGCAATTCTTCATAAACTACCCTCTTTATTAGCACTCTCACAACACTCGATTCCTTTAACTCCACACATCCTGGCTAATCTTCTATAGAATGTGATTCTTCATTTAAAAAATGGTCCTCCGATTGGTTTTTATATCTAACGATGCTCTGTGTCAACATTTTAAAAGCATCCATCTTAAAGAATAGACAAGTCTGAACCAGACAAAAGAATACCATTTCTTAGTCAACGGGGAAATGGCTGATAAAAGGCAGCCCAGCTACCCTTGTGTCCTGGGTATTTCTACTGTTTCTGTGCTTCCTTCCACCTCTGTGGTTATTAATACGGCTAGAAGAGTCTGTGAGATCATTTCCTGACTACTTTTGTGTAGTTTTCTCACAATACATATAGCAGAGCAGAATAATATGAACATGTAACCACCAGACTACCACACATTCCTCACATAATTCATTCCTTCCTAACCCATGCTAAGCTTGAAGAATGTGCCTTAAACATGAAATTGTGTCTTGACAATAGGCAGTCCCAAGCAGTGTCTGATTTCTACTTCTGCAGTGTAAACCTTAAAACACTAACAGATGCCACCCTTGGAAAGCATGCAACTGCCAGGCAGTTTGGGTTTTCTTACAGATGCTTCTCCCCATACAAAAGCTACCCACAGCTTGTATGTGTAATTGAAACTAAATGTATAACACATGGCAGAATTTCCCAGAAATTCTGAAGCGTTCTTGGTCTATTGAAGGATCTAGCTAGACTCTGTCTATGGTCATAATGTTCCCATCTGCCTCATTCTACTTTTTCATGCTTTGATAGTTATGGGCAAGTATAAGGTTCATGCATATCTAAGGGTAACCCAGAGCACATTTTTCTATTACTCTTTGATAGAGTTGGATAAAAAAGGCTTTTTGCAACCAGGAAATATGTGCCAGGAAAACCGGCAAAGTCTGAGATCAGAATTAGTTTTCCTGGCGCGAATCAGAAGAGTTCATCCCTTACATTTATTTTTCCAAGAAATTCTAAATTTCATTCAGAGAGTATGCTGCTGCAGTTCAGCAGCAGTGCATGTGGGCAGATACTATCCTGGAGCTTCTCTCCTGATAATCATTCTCCTGACCCTTCCTGCTCTGTCTGTCTCAATAGTCCCTGCCTCTCCTACTCACCTGCTTTTTCTACCAGACTATTTACCTATAAACCCCAGAATCTCTAAAGATGCCTGGATTATTTTAGAGGTGGCTTAGACACACAATAATACAGGTAATAACTGGAACCCAGCATCTATTAGGCTGAATGTGAATGTTCCCCTAACAGCTAAGAGGGAGTTCTCCATAGCTCAAAATACACAGGCTTGTACCATTTTATTGGTAGAAAATAAAGAGTAGATTGGCGTGGTAGGAAAAAAAAAGAGCGGATAGACTGACTGATGTATTTGCTTGCCAGTGACAACATGATTGATTTCTGAACTCTGATCTCCTGTCCCTTCCAGTCCTACAAGGCCACAAAGTTGTGGAAGTCACAAAATTGTCATGGCCTATATGACTGGGGTTTTCAGAATTGCAGATATTTTATGGTGTTATCTTTTTGAATTGTACCTTATATTATTTATTCTGTCCACCTGCTTTGTGTTTAGCCAATCAGTAAGGAAAAAAGGTCTTCAGCTCCTGAACCTTTTATCTGAATTAGTCTTCAAAATAACCAGTAAATACCAGTTTCAGATGCAGATTTAAAAGGACACAACAGAGAATGGGGAAGGATATAGCTTTGAGGAAAGATTTATTTTTCAAGATGTATTGGACAGGAGTGGTCCTATCCAATATTTTTCTGGTATCAGCCACAGAAGTATATAACAGCATGAAAATTAGTACTAGAATTATAAGCAAAAGAATCTAATTCTGAGCAAGAACCAAAGACTCACAGAAGGATGGAGACAGACGAATCAGAATGTGAGCAGCAAAAGGAAAAAGAGAGCTTTGAGTTTTGAAAATAAGCTGAAGTAAATTTGGAAATAAATGAAACATGCAAAATCTAAACAAGATGGAGATTCCATAGGATGTTGAATCCAATTAATGTATTGTGACAAGAAAAGTGACAGACAGAGCATTTTCAGATATGTATTAGCATTTGGATTGCAGTGGGAAACTGGACACAGTAATACCTTGAGGAAAGAACTCATATTTACTTTCCAACTGAAAAAACTCCTGTTGGCTTAGGGCCTCTTAGTGGCAGAGGGGGTTAGTTTATTGTCTGGTTGGTTTTACACAGAATAAATGCATGTGGCGTTTGCAGTTGTCTCTAACAAGACTTTGGTCCCTTGACGGGACTGTTCTCTTCAGATGATTGCTGAGTGTTTATCAAATCTCCTAATCTCGCATTTGCCCCTCATTGCACAGAATGGCTATTTTACAGCCTTAGAGCCAAAATGTGCTCACAATCCAGGTAATTTAATCTATCGGACCTCAAACTGTGGAGAAAAAACGCCTTCTAAAACCTCACTACTGGAGTTAGCAGAAGGTTTATTTCTTTGCTTTTTGGATCTACAATCAAGAAATCATACTTGTAAGCCTCCTCAAACCTAGCAGCAGCAGAGGCATGGGACCGATGTTCTTTTCTGCCATCCCTGTTACAGAGGGAGACCACCAGGGCAGACTGGCAGAGCAGCACTGCCCTAAACTGCTGCAGCAGAAGCGACCAAAGCTTATCTGCCAAGGGCCTTATTTACCCAAATGGTGCTGCTGTAATTAACCACTGCTGCCTGCCTGGTGAAGCAGTGCTGGCTTTGCATACCTCAGGTAGTCATGACAGAGCAGTTAAATCACAGGCTGGAGGAAGGGAATCCACAGTGCTTCAGGCATATTCATCTGTAATTGCTAAGAGTCCTTAATATGCATTCAGTGCAGGAATCTGGATGCACAAAAAGAACTACGGAACGAGTTCCCTTCTGGCTACCCAAAATTACATACATTGCTGAGTCACACCATCCTCTGGCTGGTGATTATGGTCTTCCTCACTACTTCCTGCCATATTAGAGCAATCCAGCGAGGGGCCATGAGAGAAGATCTTTGGCTTATGCAGAATTCAGTGTTGTTCATAACCTAATGACATCCTTTTAAACTCCTTGTTATTGTTGGAGACCATATTGGCTTTTTGTAAGAGCAGCTGCTACCCTCGTAGAGGGTAGGACAAACCCAAAGACAATCCTCATAGAGTCACAGGAAATAGGATTTGGAGGTCCTCCAGCCTATGCCCCTGTTCATCTAAGCCATTCCAGAGAGCTGCTTGCCTGAATTCTGCCTAGTTGTCTTTCAGTTCTGCAAAACGTTGTGCTCCAGCAGGGAATCCTAATATAAGTATTTACATGGATTGAATAGAGACTTTGATGGAAGTTTTTCTGGACTGTCTTGTTTGATTAAAGCTGAATTTGCAACGTAGGATCTGGAACACACAATGCAGAAAGGGGACTGTGCCTATTGCAGGAGAGAATCCCATGTGAAAAGCCTACTTTTATATGGTTTAGAAGAAAAAAACCCAAATTCTTGGAAAGACAATTATTAACTTGTAGAGTTTTGAGGTTTTGTTTACTGTCTTGCACAAATCATGAGTTCTCAGAATGTGTCATATGAAGGATATATATAAATAGTTTCCTAGGACTTGGAAAAGAGCATCTAGCTTACATATAATGAGCAAATTGTAGTTTTCTTTTTAAAATACAAAGGTAGAGCTTATTAATTTATACCAATCTGAGTAAAAAAATTCTGCCTCCTCAATTCAAGACCCTTTATTAGAACAAGTAGTTTTCTCAATCCTCCTCTTAAAAATTAAAGGCATTCTAGGTTTTAATTTTCTCATTTTCCCCAAAAGGGGTTTTATAATGCATTTTTTTTCCTGTTAACAAAAGTATTATGAAAAGGAATTAGGAAAAAACAAACAGCTGCCTTGGTTTTCTCAAAATATGCTTACTCTTCTGGGTGGAACTCACTCAACTAACTGAGGACAACTGATGGAAATATTGGCAAATGAGATGAAAACTACTGGTTTACTGAAAAAAAATTGCACCAAATGTATTAAAAAAAAAAAAAAAGCATGTAATCGCTCTCTGCAGAAACTTCTGGTCTGATGAACATGCTGCATCTTTTTCAGTTAAAATATACATAATGTATATTTTCTAGTACCTGAAGAACCAGGTAGGAACTTTAGACCATATCCTGTTTATCCGTAGTTTAACGTAGAAAAAACCCCTAATTCCTCAGCCTCTGCTGCCATCACGTGGCCATGTGCCATCCCTCATGAATGCAAAAACACATATCGCGTTAACTTGTCGCACTGTATTTCCACTGCTTTACCAGCTTCATTATCCATAACGCCATCCAATTTCCTCCTCAATTTTCAGAAATGTCATGAATAATTGGCATTGCTTTTTTCCCTAGTTTCTGCAGATTAAAATATTTTTTAATGCCAGACAGTGAGCAAGCTGTCACACAACACAGCAAATTGCTTTGGTGGGTTTGGTTTTTACTATGCTCCTGGCATCCTCTGTGACACTGTGAATTGGAACACATCTATTAACCCACAGTGTCCATGCAGCTGTTCCTTTCCCTAAGGAATGCTATCTGCTACTTCTTACCTAGGAAGGAAAAACAGCTGAGCAGAGAACAGAGTATAAATAAGTCACTTTATTTTCCTGCTGTGAAACAAAACTAATCCCATGGAGATCTACTAAAAAGAAGGATTTTTTTTTTCTGTATCTGGCTAAAAATCTCAACATGTTGGAAAAAGCATTTTAAGATAAAGAAGATTATCTTTCCCTTGCAGGAGCATCCTGAAGTCTTCTCCTTTGGTTAAAGTTTTAAGTTTTACTAGGCTGAACTATTTTGAGAGGAGAGAAAACAACATACCTGTGAAGTTATGTCTGAGGTTTTAAATATTCAAAGACAAAATAAAATAAGTAAAAATTCTGTAGCAATCTAGGGCTTACATACTACAATACCATGTACTCGTATTTGCTCCTACTTCAGCATACCTCAGAGGATTAAAGAATGTGTATTTATCTGATATTTCCAAATGTTTAGCCACATATTGATGTTTTATTCATAGATTATTTTTAAATTAGATGATGCATTGGAAGGAGGGATAAATTTCTTGCTGGTATTAAATTTCCTGATTGTAAAGATTGTAAAGAAAGTACTTACTTGAAGTTCGCTGTTGTAGTCAGAACCCGCTAGGTCATATTTTTAGACTGATAGGAAAATAAACTGTATGGTTCATCAAGATATTTTAAGAATGTTCCTAATTTATGTGCACGATAATTTTTGTTGCAATCAATGGGACTAATCATGTGCTTACAGTCAAGTACAGGTCTGTCTTGTATTACAAAGGCGCTTAATATGCACTAAGTAATGTCTGAAAGATGACTTAAGCACTGAATAATAGCTATGTTTAATTTTAATAATCTGCTAAAATAGTAACAAACATTGAACAACTCAAGCAGAATCTACACATTGTCTGTTTTGTCATAAGAAAATAGTCCCAGTCACAACATTACATAATCCTCAGTTCTAAGAAGTAAGATTTCCAGTACACTCTGCTACACTGGTTGAAATCTGTATTTGTTAAAAACACAGCTAGAAATTTTCAAAAATAGCAAAAAAAAAAAAAAATCTAGGACATATGTTTTTCATAAAGATTTTTAATTTACATCTCATTTAAGATTATGTCTAATACTTATAAATATTTTTCACGATTAAAAAACTAAGAAATTGCCTAAATGAAAAAGATTCATTGGACATATTTCTGACCCTGCTGAATTCAGCTGGAGCCACACTGTTGATGTAGGTAAAACAAGAGTTTACCAAACGTATATGGAAGTTGTTGGGTTTGGGGATTTTACATTATTATAAAGCATTCTAAAATGCTTTGGTTTTGTGTTTGAAATTCAAGATGCAATCTTTTATCCACTTTGAAGTGTTCATAAGGAATGAAAATAGGTAGATAAAAATGAAAATATTTCACTTTAAGCTACAGTAAATATTCCTTGGAGCCAGGAGGAAATTTAACCTAGATTCAACATCCAGCTCTACTGTACTCTTACGAAAATTGTTCAAGTTCTGTAGCAGCTTCTGATAACACTTTTAATGGAAAAATTGATTTAAGAGAAGTGTCCTCAATATATTTGCTTGCTTTCAATTTATTTTATCCTATACTGTCTCATATTCCCAATTTTCAGCATACCATGGATTATCATCTTTGGTTCCTGAACAAAACAATCAATTTTAAGTTATACTCAGCTATATATCACAGAATTTTAACCTTTATTTTAACTCTTCTGTGAACATTTGAAATGACACAAACCACAGTTTCATCACCATTATTTAACATGATGATGAGTCAAATTGGTCTGATCCCCTATTAACCACGATTTTGTATTTAGCAGTTTGCCAGCTGCATTCAAATGCAGGGAACTGGTTTTGTGTAGACTAGAGCCTGCAGGAGTCATTCCAAGGGAGATGAATATTGGACAGTCTTCATGTCGCAGCAGCTGTTGAAGGCATCTTCAAACACCTAAACAGAGTGAAACAATACTAGATTATGTGGTTGCATTTGTAATCAGGATACCTGCTGAAACTGAAATATGCTTTAATTGAAGGAAACATAGTTAAAGATAAATGATACAAAACATTCCTTTTGAATCCTGTGTTCCTTCCAACTTTACCACTGGAAAGGGCTGAGAAATACTTCATGAAGGAGTGAAGAGAAGCAGCGTGGAAGAAAAAGATATGGATGCATGGGAATATGGAGATAATAGTAAGAGCAGCAGTGCTCAAGAAGAGGACAAGCAGAAGCAGCTATTCCTAATGCCACAATCATTGATTTTTTCATGAGTACAAACATAAACACAGCCTGGCTTTTTACTCTGAAATTTGAAGAGCCTCCAACTTAGAACATTGATGTTGACTTCATTAATTCCCTACTTCATTCACACTTTAATAAAAGAAAAATCTATAATATGCATGAGGAAAGCTTGAGAAATCTGGCTTGAATTTTTCAAATGCACTTTTTTTCTCCCATTCTCCTGCTGATAATAAATATCAGGCAGAGTGAGTGCCCTCTTTCCTGCCTTGATGGGAAACTTTTCTGATGTTTTATACAGGAACTTGGAGCTTTTTAAGTATTCCAAAGATAGGTCAGGCTGACACAAAGGTATTTTTCCCATTTTGTTACATGAATGCTAAAGTTAAGCAAATGTTAAAAGAATATAAACAAACAGAACCTTGACTTTAAAACTCTGAGGTTAAAAGTCACTTTGCCCCTCCTCAGAGGTGCTGCAGCGCTTATTGAAATCAATTCTGGGACAAGCTTGCAATTGTCCACTGGGACTTCAGTACCTCCTAAACCCAAATAATCACAGAACCACCTCCCCCAACAAAAAAGAAAATAAAGACCACATAGCACTAGTGCAGCATCCTAGTTAAAAATGTAAATCAAGCTGTGGCTAACTGAGTGCTTCTGTAAATTATTAGCTATTGCTTAAGCAAAATAAATTGACAGACAATACAAAAGAACAATCTTGTGCCCTTTCCTTTCTGCCTAATCTATAATCCATTAGAGCTGGGTTGATGCAATCATTTTATGAAGCACTTACAGAGCAGAGAGCATAGTGCAAATAGCAAGTCTCTGAGAATGCAGGACTGCCTTCCTCTGAAAAAAATGCGGTAAGAGTTCAAAATACCACGGTGACCACCTTGTTTTCTTCCCACACACAATTTGCAATCACTAAATCACTTGGAGGCAGTTGTAATATGACCAGAATACAGCACTTTCTTTTTCAGCTCTGCAAAACGTGTTGCAGGCCAAAGTATAACCTTTTAAAGGCTTTAAAAAACCCAGCACTGGAACTGGAGGATCTGATGGGGATTGCTTAAAACAGAAGGAAGTTACTGACATCATTGATCCTCACAGTGTAGCGACATGCTTACACAGTAACAAAAAAAACTCAGCCCTTCTTAGTACATGTATTTAGTTTCAGTTTGTCTGTGGCATGTTATATATGTGTGACATTGGTAATACTCCTATGAGTAAGCAACACAGGGTAGCGGTCAAAGACCAGATAAACCTCATCAACCTTTGTGTCTGGATTTTATTTCGTGCACTCAATCTCACTAGATGGTTGATCAAGTCATTAAACTGCTGGTTTTGTATACCTCAGAAGGGTTTCTCTAATCATCAACAGCCATGCCTTCCACTTTTCAGTCAAATGTGTATATGCATTTACAAGCCTTCTAGCCCCATGAACACATGCTGTGTCCTCTTTGGTCTGAGACATTTGGGATTTTTTCTTTTCTTTAGTTTTCAGGTCTTCCAAGGGCTCTTCCTCTTAATGGGGATAGGACTTGAATGTGGAAGGACAGTCTGCTGCAAGCAACAACCAGTTTCCTTCTCCAGAAGTAGCAGGTTCCTCTGCATCCTAAAGTTTAGTGCTCAGTTCAGCCAAATTAGTTTCTCCAAAGGTTCCTACTTCACGTTGTTGATGAAGCCTACATGTTCTCAGAACTAAGCTATCTACGCCAGCTGCTCATACCGGGGTGTTCCTGCACGATAAATCTTTTTATCTGAGGTGTACAACATACATTCCCAGCAAGTAAGGACCAAGACCTGCGTACGGCTGTTCTCTGTAAGCAGAAGCAGAGGAAGCACAGTGTTGATGACAAAAGGTTTTCCAGCCATTCAGTTTCCTTTTTCTGTAACAGCTGCGGAGAAAAGAAACAAACCCCGGATCCTCCCTAGCCTCTGCTTACTAATGCCCATATTCTTTTCAACACCTGCAGTAGCTCTGCCCCCATGTCTCTGGAAACTTCAGATCGCTGACTGGATAGGAAGAATCAGTATTTTTAATTTTTTCAGAACATTGCAATACACTCTGATGAGTTTACCTTTCTCAATATAATATTAATTACTTTGCATACTTTTATCATTCTGATTCTTTAATGAAAAAACCTTAAAATTGTACAAACTGCTTTTACTTAAGAAGAAAAAGAAGGTGACAAGTAGAAGATTTCCTCTTGTCAGACTGAATGGTAAAACATGCCTGATGTTTCCAAATCCCATATCCAAATTAGCAATGCAATCAGAAACAATTATTTGATTGCAAAATCTTTAGATGTTACAATGGGTTTTCATGATAGTTGTCAAAGCAGGACTGGAATCCACTTGCTGCTGCACCAAAGCAGAGTGTTTGATCATACAATATGAGTATGGTAGCACTTTTCTCTATGGTACGGAAAGCTCAAAAACTTTTCAGTATTTCTCTAAGTCAAGCTGTGGCCCAGTATCCAAGAGCTTGCCACCACCATTTCATTGTGAACAAGAAAAGTTGGGCCCATGTTATGTCAGCACAGAATCTCTCTGGTAAGATCTGGCTGAGTAAGGAGAAGCAATTGAAGTAGACCACATCTAATTTTCTGCTCTTACCTTCTTTTTTTTTGTTATGTTTCCCGATTCAATTACATTTTAACATTTGGCTAGAAAACACAGATAAAATAAGAAGTGAAGGGTCGCTGAGCAAGGTGTCTTCTCTTGCCAGGTCATGGAGCTGAAGCATAAAATAAAGAGAAGGGAAGTTCTTCTGTGTCCTGTAGTGCGCGCATGTGTTTCATAGCAGATGCTCAGTTCCAGGATCTTTGTGTTATCAGCTGCACTCCTAACACTTTGCCAAGGACAAGATGCAGATACTGTGTGTCTTTTTCTGAAGCTGAAGGGGGATGCATCTCAGTCAGCAAACATGTGAGGGCTTCCATGCAACAATCCATACCGCTGGAAATGGAGTGGGCAGAATTCCTCTCGGGAGTTAGAAAGAGAATACATCTACTCCTCTCTAATCCTCACTAATGCCTTGCAACAGCAGCAAGAAGTGGAAAAGCAGTTGCACACTTCAGTCTCACTTAAAATATTTAGACAGATGTTGCTGATTATACAGATAATTGCTGATATGCAGATAATGCTGCATCTGGAAGCCCCAGTATCCCCTCTTCCTCCTGTACAATACAGGACTTGTGTCCTGTACCGATAACAGCGTTTGGGAAGGGGACACGCCGCCCGTCCAGGAGTGACTGAGTTTCCACACGCCTGCATCAGCTACTCCTCACGGCTTTGGACGGGTCCTTTCCCGTCTGACCCCACACGCCCCGCCTGACGGACAGCGCGGTGGGTAAGGTGACACCGAAGGCGGCCCTGTGGTGAGGCGGGCGATGCCGGCAGCCGTGCCGCGGCGGAGCTGGTCCTTCCGGCCGGCTGGCTGAGATGCCCNGGCCCCTGCCCGCGCCCCGCAGGCCTCGGCGGCCGGGACGGGGGCGGTCCGGGGGCGGTGCGGGGATGGCGCCGGCGGCGCTGTAGCGCGGAGCGGTCCGCGGGCAGCGGCAGCGGGAGACGGGCGGCAGCTCCTCCTTCTCCTCCTCCCTCCGCGCCGGGGTGGGCTTGGCCGCGGCAGCCGGGGTGCGCTGCGCTGCCCTGCCCTGCCCTGCCCT
>VXBL01008397.1:827946-842873 GCA_013400195.1 Aramus guarauna | reverse complement strand
CTGCCCTCCCCTGCCGTGCCGTGCCGTGCCGCCCCGCCTGTGAGATGGACTGGCAGGTGCTGACCAGGGAGCTCTCCCTCTACCTGGAGAGCCAGGTCCGCGTGGGGCTCTTCGGCTCCGGCGTGGGTTTGTCCCTGGTGCTGGGCTTCGGCGTCGCCTACGCCTGCTACTACCTCAGCAGCATCGCCAAGGTGAGCGGGAGGGCGGCGGGGCGGGCGGGCTCCGCAGGTGTCCCGCCAAGGGGGGACCGTCCCGCGAAGGTCACCTCCACGCACCCCTCTTGGGGGAGACAACCGGCGCCCTTCTGGCGAGGGAAGCTGCGGCACCCGAAATGCCTGGGCAGGAGGGAGGGAGGGCGCAGCGCCCGCCTCGTCCTCACACCCCCGGTCCTTCCCCTGGAGGTGCCGCTCCGGGGTCCCGGCTGGCCGAAACCCCGCTCGTCCCCCCTCGCACAGGCCCATCTCTGCCGTCGGGCTGGGCCGCGCAGCCCTCCCCCCCGCCCGCCGGCGCTGCTGCCCCCCCTCCCTGTTGAACCGCTGAGGCGTTTCCTCCGCTGGGGCCCGCTAGTCGCCCCCAGGGGCCGGCCGGCCTGAGGGAGCGGCCGTCTGATGGTGCCCGGCCTGGGAGGGGAAGGGGCTCTGGCCTCAGGCGTCCCCAAAATGTAGTTGTACCAGGGAGAGAGCTTGGCTGGGGGCAATGGTTGGGAAAGAGAAGCCGGGAGCCTTCCCTCCACAACAAAAACCCGACCTCTTCTCTGGTTTACTAACAGGGCAGGTGATACAGTAGTTTGCTGCCCTTGTGTCTGTCCTCAGTACCATTGTAAACACCTTTGGAGCCTCTTTCGCGGTGTTTTGGGGGCTAGGACACTCTTGGGCATCTTCTCGCCAGTAGTGGTTTCACAGATAAATTAAGCATTTGCAAATTACTTGGATACAGTGAGCCTGATCTGATCTAAAGTGGCCCCGTGGTGAGAGCGCCTCATTGAATGCTTAATCAACCGAAAATATGCATATCAAAAGATTTATGACTGTTGAAGACATGTGTGTTGCCACAGTCCTTCACGGAACCGCTGAGAACATAGCCTTCCTCTTCATCCAGAAGAGGGTACTTGATTTTGGTCAGAGGAGAAAAATGAAGGGTCAGGAGGATCTGCCGCTGCCGCCGTGTATGTGTAACAGTTTCTCTTCAAAGCATCAATTATTTTCCAATTAATCCTTGTGCGTTGGAGAGTCGGTGTAAAAGAGAAGTTTAAGAAATGTGGTTTCTAAAATGTGAGCTCTTTGGTATACAGGGATTTCCACGTTAATTGGTATACAAACAGAAGCTGTGAGAAAAATCTCTGTATGCGGAGCTTTATTAGAGATGAGTAACCAATGCAGTTGTGTTCCCTAGTATGAGATGGGAGGAGGAATGTCCTACCAGGTTAAAATAGGTACTGCAAGTGCACAAAGTACACAGATTAAGCATCATTTCTGTGCAGTGCAAGAAAATTGATTCAGTAAAATCTTCCTCGCCTACTGTGAGACACTGTGGTTTTGATTCTTAAGTGAAAGGTGTGAGGCATATTATTAGAAATAGATAAGGAATCCATAATGTTGAGTGGGTTTCACTTTTCAGTTGGGCATTTTGACATTTCATTTGCTTTTGTTTTACTTATTTCTTTACCATGAAAGGAAAAAGCATTGCAAATGATTATATGAAAGAAATCAGTTTACTGGGTGAGGATTTAAACAGGCTTTCATTTATTTATTTGTTTGTTTATTTATATTTTGGTTTGGTTTTTTTTATGAACGCCTATGCCTGACTGTAGTCTCTCTCCCTAGAAACCCCAGCTGGTGGCCAGCAACGACCGTTTCTGCCGCTTTCTCGAGGAATATTGCCCTGTTGTGACAGAAACTTACTATCCCACAATTTGGTGCTGGGAAGGTCGGGTGCAGACACTCCTGCGTCCCTTTATCACCTCTAGACCCCAAGTACAGTACAGGAAGTAAGTGCCTTTCTTCTGGAAAGTGATTGATTTGGTAGCCAGCAGTTAACCTTATTCTGACTGTGTCACAGCTACCCTCATTGCTCAAGCTCGTGCCCATGTTTTTTTGCTTTACACCTGCCTTTNCCTGTGAGATGGACTGGCAGGTGCTGACCAGGGAGCTCTCCCTCTACCTGGAGAGCCAGGTCCGCGTGGGGCTCTTCGGCTCCGGCGTGGGTTTGTCCCTGGTGCTGGGCTTCGGCGTCGCCTACGCCTGCTACTACCTCAGCAGCATCGNTGTGTAACAGTTTCTCTTCAAAGCATCAATTATTTTCCAATTAATCCTTGTGCGTTGGAGAGGCGGTGTAAAAGAGAAGTTTAAGAAATGTGGTTTCTAAAATGTGAGCTCTTTGGTATACAGGGATTTCCACGTTAATTGGTATACAAACAGAAGCTGTGAGAAAAATCTCTGTATGCGGAGCTTTATTAGAGATGAGTAACCAATGCAGTTGTGTTCCCTAGTATGAGATGGGAGGAGGAATGTCCTACCAGGTTAAAATAGGTACTGCAAGTGCACAAAGTACACAGATTAAGCATCATTTCTGTGCAGTGCAAGAAAATTGATTCAGTAAAATCTTCCTCGCCTACTGTGAGACACTGTGGTTTTGATTCTTAAGTGAAAGGTGTGAGGCATATTATTAGAAATAGATAAGGAATCCATAATGTTGAGTGGGTTTCACTTTTCAGTTGGGCATTTTGACATTTCATTTGGTTTTGTTTTACTTATTTCTTTACCATGAAAGGAAAAAGCATTGCAAATGATTATATGAAAGAAATCAGTTTACTGGGTGAGGATTTAAACAGGCTTTCATTTATTTATTTGTTTGTTTATTTATATTTTGGTTTGGTTTTTTTTATGAACGCCTATGCCTGACTGTAGTCTCTCTCCCTAGAAACCCCAGCTGGTGGCCAGCAACGACCGTTTCTGCCGCTTTCTCGAGGAATATTGCCCTGTTGTGACAGAAACTTACTATCCCACAATTTGGTGCTGGGAAGGTCGGGTGCAGACACTCCTGCGTCCCTTTATCACCTCTAGACCCCAAGTACAGTACAGGAAGTAAGTGCCTTTCTTCTGGAAAGTGATTGATTTGGTAGCCAGCAGTTAACCTTATTCTGACTGTGTCACAGCTACCCTCATTGCTCAAGCTCGTGCCCATGTTTTTTTGCTTTACACCTGCCTTTACAACTCCATCGTAGGCTTGGAACCTTCTCTATCCTGGATTCAATATACAGTAGGCTCCCAAAAGGTCAAGGTTCCCAAATGGCCCTAATTTAGCTCAGAGAGTTTTGGAGCACTGAAATGTTGGTGACAATGTAGGAACTGATATGGTTATATGTTCACACAATGGTTGAGGTTGGGAAGGACTTCTGGAGGTCACCTAGTCCAACCCCTCTGCTCAAGCAGGACCACCCAGATCCAGTTGCCCTGGACCATGTTCAGACAACTTTTGAATATCCCTAAGGATGGTGACTCCACAACCTCCCTGGGCAACCTGTGCTAGTGCTCAGTCACCCTCACAGTGAAAAAAGTGTTTCCTGATATTCAGAGGGAACCTCCTGTGTCTCAGGTTGTGCCCATTGCCTCTGGTCCTGACACTGGGCACCACTGACAAAAGCCTGGCTCTGTCCTCTTTGCACCCTCCCTTCAGGTATTTAAACACATTGATAAGACCCTGAGCCTTCTCTTCTCCAAGCTGAGCAGTCCCAGCTCTCTCAGCCTTTCCTCACAGGAGAGATGCTCCAGTTCCTTCATTATCTTCCTGGACCTTTTCTGGACTCTCTCCAGTACGTTCCTTGTCTCCCTTGTGCTGGGAGCATTGCTGGCTCATGTTCACCCTGCTGTCCACCAGGACCCCCACATTCTTTTCAGCCAAGCTACTTTGCAGACAGTCAGTCCCCAGCCTGTACTGGTGCACGGAGTTGTTCCTTCCCAGGTGCTGGACTTTGCACTTCCCCCCATTGAACTTCATGAAGTTCCTGCCAACGCATTTCTTCAGCCTGTTGAGGTCCCTCTGGATGGCAGCACAGTCACCTGGTGTATCAAATATTCTGGTGATTGAATACCATAATTTTGCAAAGGTCACGCAATCACTGTATATGTCCATTGAACCAACATATTCAACCTTAACCGTAGGATAGCCGCATTCTGCCTTGTTTCAAAAACATAAAACTTCTGGGATTTTCAGAGTAACTTTCACCTGTGGGGTTTATCTTGTGTTCTTTCATGCCTAAATTCTAAGAGGGAAAAAACCTTATATTTATTGTTTGTCCTCAGCTGATCTCTCTCACCCAGAAATGAGACTTAGTCTGGCAAATGAGGCATTTGGCACGAGACCTAAGGAGAAGTACTTTTATGCGCCGGAACCTGGATGCAGCACAAGTTGTTTCAGCTCTGTTTGCATGGTAGAATAGATTTAGCATTTAGCAGCTTCCCTTAGTATTAGTAACTAGGAAACATTTCAGTGGTATGGCCATGTCCACTTTTTCTAGCCCTTCTTGTATACTCTCTATTTCAAGGTTTGTGAGGGAAGAAACGTAGTTCCATGGGGCAATGCTTATTTTGCACCATTTGAGATTGTGTTGGCAGTACACACCAGCATTGCATCTACTTCCCATTACTGAAAAAGGGCAAAGCTGAGCTAAAGAGTCCAACAAGGCTGACGAGCTCTAAAATCTGGAGTAAGTGCTATCAAGACTTTCAAATGAAAAAATCAAATGCAAGGTAGGCTTAAATTTTGGTAGTTCCTATACCAACTCTCGTACAATGTCATCATTGCCAGAGAAGAGGGAAGATGCTGTATGTTTCTAAAAAAGACTGAAACCTTCTTTTCATTGTTTAATGAATGCTTAACTTCTTGGGATATTATCATATTTGCCACATTCTTAGCATATATGGTTTAAGAGTGCATTCTAGCAAAGTTTGTGGAGATACAGGGTGAAAGATATAGTAGTATGGGTCTGTGTTCTGCGTAAATAAAACACAACAAAGTGTTTTCCATTATACATGCTGCTTCTTTGGCTGAAGAGAAAGAAAAAACTGATAGGTGTTTAACACATCGCCCAATGTGCTATCAAAAGATTCTCAGATGATCCAAAGGAAAACTAGAGTACACAAGCCTATATAAAATAGAAGGCAATGCCAAAAATCACATTAGTTATGAGCTTCCAGTCCATCAGCAGCAATTCACGTAAGGCCAGCTCTTCATTTACCATAAACGGGAATTGTTCTGCAAACTGTGCTAACTCATGTCAGCTGGAGGCGTGGCTCTTTCTGAACGATAAACATACAAACATACCTAGTTAGGTGGCACTTTGAGTATTAAAACATAATTAAAAAACACAGAATTGATACCTGGTAATTTATACACTATAAGCACTCTTAATAGTATGCATGTATTTTAAAATCTAATCAGTGTTGTCTTGAAATGTGCCTTTCAGTGAGCTCATTAAAACAGCAGATGGAGGACAGATTTCGTTGGATTGGTTTGATAATAATGACAGCTTATATTATCCGGATGCCAGCACAAGACCCACTGTCCTGTTATTGCCTGGCCTTACAGGAACGAGCAAGGAATCCTACATTCTTCATATGATCCATCAAAGTGAAACGCTGGGATATAGGTGCTGTTATATTTCATTGCTAGTATTTCGCTTCTGCTACTAAGATCGAATATAAGTACATGTATATATAAGGTGCCTTCCTACAGCAAATGAAATCTAAAGACATTAGTTTATGTAAGACAGTATCATTACTAATAATAATAATAACAACAATGGTGGAATTATGTAACAGGCAGTACATTCAGAAGGGCGGTTTTAGTATCTACAGATGTGCCCCAGAGATTGCAGTGAAAGCAAGCTAAGTCTGTATAGGCCGCCGCTGCTGCTGCTGCTTCTTAAACTATAATACCAGTATTTGTGTTACCTTTACACTTTCTAGAGAAGGGGTTTGTATTCAGCTCCAAGAAGCCTCATGTGGATGGGTTGCTGGCAGCAGGCCTCGGAGAAGGTCAGCTTCTGAATCCCAAAATTGCTTGATTCAGCAAGCCTCAAATTCGTGAGTGCAGAAAAGGGAATCAGCCTGTTCTTACTGGTGGTGGTGAAGGAAGAGGTTTGTCACCTCTTAATTGTCACTGCTTAATTTAGTTTTGTTATTAAGGCTTCTGGTCAGAGTTGGGTAAAATAAGTGGATTAGTCGGTGAGTAGATTCCTTTATGTAATCATATTGCTGCTGCTGGACTTTAAAATAAGTTGTCATTGTTCCAGGATCTGTATTTGGAATATTACATTTTGTCTTTTCAGATTGGTACTGTCTATAATAAGTTCTTCAAATACACATACATGAGCTTTTATCTATGTGTCTGGCTATCTCTTCTCTGTTTAGAGGCTTGGGTAACTGCTTTACCAAATTATGAAAGCAGAGTAGCACTTCAACTGTTCAAAGTACTTTTAAAGTCACTTTAAAACTTACCAGTAAAAAATATCAGAGGAGGAAAGCCCTCAAATCAACAACTTCTTACTATTAATTTTTTAAGTATTCCTGGAAGAAATATCTGCTCTTGATCACCTAAGAAAAGAAAGTAAGGCATTAAAAAGGAGAGCTTTAGGTCAGATTTCAACGGAATGCTACAATTATGTTTTTAAACAGCAACATTTGAGAAAAATACCAAAATAAGTAATTTGTCATGCCTTTAACCCATCTAGAATACAAAATTATTACAGTGACATGGTAGAAGAGTAATAGAAAAGTAAGATTTATTAAGAAAGCATAGATCCTTAAATCACAGTAATACTGCTGGAAAATTCAGAGACTCCCACCAGCATAGTATACCAGACAAAAAAAAATCCTGTCCCCAAGAACCTGCAACTTAGTTGCAGCTGTCATTATAATTTTGATTTGGTTAATTTCTTGCTATTTAATACAATTATGTAGCTTTGGAGGATGTCTACACATGGATCTCTGACGTTCTCTTTCAGAGCACTGCTTTAGGCTCAGCCCTGCACGGGCAGAGCTCATGTCTCGTATTTGGCCAGCTCAGAGTGCAGGCAGAACAAGAGGCATGTACGGTCTTCAGGTAAACCCTGGGGCTCTCATCCTGCAATCTGACCTCAACCGGCAAATCACAGAGCTCATGTAGAGTCCCACTGGCTTCAGTGAACTCCATTTTGGTATAAAGGTTTATCCACATAGGTCAGACTTTAAGGTCTGTAGGACTGTAAAAATGAATGTGCTGAACTTATTCATGGAACTGGGTTTTTTTGTGTGTGTTTAAGTTATCTTCTTTAGTGGAATGAACAACGTGTATAATTAAATTTACTGTCTCAATTTTTAGATGCGTGGTTTTTAACAATCGGGGAATTGCTGGTGAGGAACTTTTGGTAAGGATGACTTCTAAGATAAACATCTCTCACATATAAGCAGTATATATATGGAATCATTGGTGTCTATTTGTACAGCTGGATTTAAATGAAAGACACAGCATATGTTGAAAAAGCAGAGAAGAGAATCTAGTCATCTGGTAGATCAATCATGTGCCAATATTCATCTTTTATTTTAAAACTCAAAGAGGTCAACTGGTCACCACACAATTTTTGGGAACATTTCATTTTAGGAAATCATTTATATTATTAATATAAATAATGTGACATTAAAATAAACAATCCTTATACTTTTCTTTCCAAAAATACTATAGTATCTAAAATGCACACATATGAGAAAATCTGTTCAATCAATGCAATTTTGTCCCGTTGTTTTAACATAAAAATCCAAATGCGAGCAGTCATAATTACTTTCCCAGTTGCCAGTATGTGTTTAAACTAGATTTTGATGTGATTAAAGAGTTGTGCCATTAAAATTGATCCATATTATGTGTTATTGAATTAATGAACTGGATCTTTATGAATAGCTATATCCTAAAAGTTAAATGTGTTCTTGTATTTTTCTCAGCAATTATGACACAAACTCAACTACAAAAGACATTTTTGTGTTTAGGAGAGATGTATCATGTTTGTTTAGAAATAACTGGCAGTTCCACAAATGACAAAGTCTTGAAGCTAACAATTTTCTGCAGCTAGGGACAAGGCATGATGAAATATTGCTGAATAAGCTTTGTTTCTTCATATGCATTTTGTTGACAGTTCTGCAGCTGGAATGAATGTGTATAATACTGGGTATTGTTTTGCATTTTTTAATCCCCTCGTTCCAAACTTTAAAAAGCTCAGAATGTTTTCCCATAATCAGATAAAGCATTTCAATGCAAATATTGCCATGTTAAGAGTAGTTTTCTGCATACTTTTGGAGATGGATCTACAAAGCAGTTTTGTGACACACAAAGTCCTTATTGAAGAATTTCTGAATCGTTAAGAGAAAAGATCTCTTGTTTGGATGCATTGTGTGTATTTTACTGTAATCGGATTTACATCTTTAAGCTTTATAAGATCTTACTGTGAAGCAAACCAGCTGAAATGATCACATTTTCTGCAAAGAGGTTTCTACATTTTAATATAAAATCCCTAGTTAATGAGTTTGAAGCATAGTTAAGCACCACAGTAGAAATCAGCCATGCAAGTAGTTCTTTTTCTAGTCTCTTTAAAGATAGAGTCAAACTTACATGAAATAATAGCTATTTAAAGAATCAGTTTTAAGATGCTGTTCTCATTTGTTATTGAAAGTTTCTGTGAATTATGTTATGGAATAATCAAATATTAGTTTGACCACAGCCAAGGTGAGCTAAGATGGTGGTTTAAAATATCATCATACAATGAATAGATAGAGAGACATTAAAGTGTCAGGAATTAACTGAAATTAAAATGCAATACATCTCTCTGGTTTTATGAACTTTTAATCAAGTACACTTTCACTTAGAATACATTAGACCCTAGTTACCAAAAATAATTTATTTTTCCTTGTAAACTTGACAATTCAATTAAAATAAAACACATTCACACTGTTTATAATTAATAAGGTGTAAAACAGTGAAGAGTGATTCATGTGGATGAGAACTGGAAATGCAACATAAACGGAAATTAAAAATGTCTTCATTTTTAATTATCCAGATTTAGCTTTTCTTTCCTTTTTCTATCTTTCACTTCAACATTTCAATATTCTTGTTACATGTATTTCAAGTAATTAGTTTCATCTAATTAAACTTGTTAAAGTTGCCCACAAATATCCAGGCTGTTTAACTGAAAGCAGTTAAAAACCCCACCCTTAAAATACAATGTTGCTTTATTTTGCTGAACAAATAAGTTCAATTAACTCATAATTAAGTATTTTTATATTTAGTTTTAATGTTTATACTGAATTTTGGCAGGCCAGCTACTATCTATAGTTAAGTCAAGGTCACTAACATGTTGGTAGCCACTCTGTAGTTAAAAGCTCTCTTTTGCTGTAGATGAAATCTAAAGAACACCATTAGAAAAAAAGTTAATTTACTGTGATTCTTACTGTACCTAAAAGGACTTATCTCCCTTATACTGCTCCAGATAGTCGCCTAGATTGTGGCCTGTAGCAGTAGTCTGTGCAGGTGAGGCTCAGAAGCTGTGCTTATCCTTCAAAAGCAAGGAAGGGGTTACCCAAATGTCAGTGATGCCAGTGGAAGTCATTCCAAGCCTCAGTTTAAGATTTGAAGAGACGCTGATGGTAGATAGAGAAGGGATGATATATGTGTTTCATTGCTTTAGTTAGTAGAATATTTTAGTAAATTAGGTAAATGGCACTGATGAATTTATTTATCTATTTATTTGCCTGTATTGTGTGTAGAATCTAAATATTGGCTACTTTTCAAATGCTAGCTGGCAGAACTTGAAATCTAATACTTTCTTTTGCATTTGAATGTGGGTGAAGATGGTAAAATTGTCTTTATAACTTTCTTTTCTGTAAATTGCAGCCTTTATGAGACGTTTCCATTTCCTCAGGGTATTTTAAAAATATTAGTGTCTGTCTAGTTCTGATCTAGCTCTATCTAGTTTAGCTCATTGCTCCTTGTTCAGATTTTGTCTATTGTCTTGGAGGCTGCAGATACTGAACGTATTTGTCACCTGTTTTATTTTGTAATGATAACAAGTATAACTCCTTTCTCCACCTCCTCACAAAATTCTCTGGGTTTATATTTGCCATTTAGCACAGCTTCATGATAAATGCTAAATTTATCTTGTTATATAAATGATCCACTGTTCAGTTTGCTTTGTCCTTAAAGGATAATACAAAAGCTTATGGTGGCATTTTTCCCTCTGACTCCTTACAGACACCAAGGACTTACTGTGCAGCTAACACAGAGGATTTAGAGGCCGTTATTCATCATGTACACAGCTTGCACCCTGCAGCTCCCTTCATGGCAGCCGGTGTTTCTATGGGAGGGTAAGGTATTATGTAGCACAAGTCTTAGCTTAACTACAATCATAAAATAAGACTGTTGTAGCTTGATGGTAAATTATTACTCTGCAATACTTACATTACTTACTGAACGGCAACTAATTTGGGTCTGTCTCCAACGCTCAATATTGAGAAGACTTTTAGAAACTTCATATCTTTGGGGCTTTTAGCTCTGTGTCAGGGAAGGTCAAAATTGGCCAATATTCAAAAGTTGAGAGGGGTGCAGAAAGACAAGAAACACTGACAGACAGATTGACAGCCAAACAGCTGGGCAATACAATCTTTGGAAACTATGGAGGCCGTCTTTGGAACAGAGGGATAAAAAATAGGAACTAGAGCTAACATACCATGTTTCTTAGCAACCTCTGGAAGTTCCAAGGTTTATCTTCACTCTGTTTGGGTTCTGCAGTGTGTGGGTAGGTTAAGCTGGAAGAGATGTGGGTATTTGCTCTGTTTGGCTCAGAAGCAAGAAGTAGTATTGCTGTTGAAACCAGTATGGCTTGATATAGCATGTGGTATTAAGACTTGCTGTGTCCTGGCTTCTCTCCAGAAAGCACAGACAGAACAGACAATGATAGCACAGTTGCTTAGAAAAATCACTGCTAGAAGCTAGGAAAATGTTCAGACAGCCTCTTTAAGGAAAATCGTAGGAGAGGAGAACTTCCATTAGAAATACTGCAGACACAGTGGTAACTTCCTGAGACTTCCCTTGTTTCTCATAAATTTTGTGGAGGGTGGTCAGATATAGCCCTGTATATTGACATTAATCCACTAACAACTGGTAGGAGTGTTGAGCTAAATACAGATTTTTTCAAGCAATATAGTTACTGATAATCAAATAATTAACTTGGAAGCCTTTTAAATCAGGCCAGTCTTTTTCCATTTGTGTTGCTGGGATTTTCCAGTGTCTTCAGTATGAAGACATAAATCTCTGCAGTATATTAGTGTCTATCTTGCTGAGAAGCCCAAAATTGGGCACAGTACTCCAGATACAATCTCATAAGTGCCAAATATATGGAAGTAATAATTTGCCTAGACCTGCTTGTTTTGCTCTCACTAACAAAGCACAGCATGTCATTATTCATCTTCATTGCTGCAGGGGTGCATTGCTGAGTCCAGTTCTATTTACCCAGGTCTTTTTCAGCTGTTCTCTATCCAGCCATTAATCTGTCCTAGGTGCAGGACTTCGCATTTGCCTTTGTTGAACTTCATGAGGTTCTGCCAGCCCATTTCTCCTGTTGAGGTCCCTCAGAATGGAAGCCCTGTCTTCCATTTCACCAGTCACTCCCCACAATTGACCTGCAAACTCACAAAGGCTGTGTTCCATCTCATCATCCAGTTAATGAAGACATTACACAGTATTGGCCCCAGTATTGACCCCTGAGGAACACTACTAGTATCTGGTCCAACCACTCCAGCTGGACTTCAAGTTGCTGATCACAATTCTCTGATCCTAGTGGTCTAGGCTGACTCATGTTGCAGGTCACCTGTCAAACCACATCCCTCCAATTTGGGTACATGGAGACCATGGAAGACTGTCAAAGGCATTGCTAAAGTCAAAATAAGCAACATCCACTCCTTTCCCCTAATCAACAAAGGCAGCTGAGGAATGCTTTGTTCTTGGTAAATTCATGCTGGCTTCATCAGTCACCTTCTTTACCTTTACATGCTTGGAAAGGGCTTCCAGAGGATATTCCCAAAGCACTGAGGTTAGGCTGACCAGCCTGTATTTCCTCCTCTTTGCCCTTCTTGTAGATGGGTGCCTTTTTTTTCCAGGCATCAGGAGTATCCCACAGTTGCTACAACCTTTCAAAAGTCATAGAGAGCAGTCTCATAATGATATTGGTTGCCTCCCTCTAGAGCTTTGGTTCTCCTCACCTGGTCCCATTGACATATCTATGTCCAGTTTGCATAACCAGGTCCTAATTCAATCTTCCTCTGCCACGAATAATAATTCACTCTCCCGTTCTCTGCCACTAGGCATAGGGACCTAGGAGGCCTAAGAACAGACCTCAGCAGTAAAGACAGGGAAGATAGGTAGCCTCGGCCTTTTACAAATCTTTTGTCACTAGGTTCCCTGTTCTGTTGAATAGTGGTCTCAGGAGGGAATAAAGGCTGGTCAGCCTAACCTCACTTCTTTGGGAAGATCCTCTGGAAAACATTTCCAAGTATATGAAGGTTACTGGATTCACCAAGGACAAAACATGTCCAAGTGATCTGATTGCTTTCTCTGACGAGATGACTGGCTTCACTGGTGAGAGGAAAGGAGTGGATGTTGTTTGTTCTGAACTTTTCTTTGTACCAGTGTACTTGTAGAAGCCTTTCTTGTTGCAGAAGCCTTTTTCTTGTTTCCTGAATATCCCTTGCTAGTTCCAACTCCAGCTGAACTTTAGTTTTCCTAAGAGCATCCCTGCATGCTTGGGCAATGACTGTTTCTCCTAGGCAGCCCACTCCCCTTCCACCTTCAGGATACTTCCTTCTTGACCTCAGGAGTTTTTTGTTCCTCCACGTGGTCTTCTGCCACTCTTGCTCAACTTTCTGCACATCAGAATGTACCATACTTGTGCTTTATGTTCAGTTATCCTTAAGGTCAGTTTTTCTAGACCTCTTTGCCCATCAGGGCCATCTCACATGGGATCCCGCCCACCAGATCCCTGGACAAATTAAAACCAATTCTCTTTAAATCCAGTATTGTGATTCTGCTGCTTACCTTCCCCACTCACTTTTGATCTTAAAAATCCACCATCAAATAATCTCAGCAGCCAAGACTGTTCTGTACCTTCCGGAACCTGATGGGTTTTTCCTTACGTGTGAGTAGTAGATCAACAGAATATTGCCCCTATTTTAGTCAGTTATCATATATCAAAAGACTGTCCTTGATAGTCTCCAGAAATCTCATCTGCTTGTGCCTTGCTGTGTTGTTGTTCCAATTGATGTTGGGATGGTTACAGTTCACTGTGCCTGGTGATTATGAAGTTTCTTTTAGCTGTCTAAAGACTTGGACTCTCTAATTCCTCCTCTTGATCAGGAGTCCACAGCAGACATCCCCCATGATATCCCCTTCGTTAGCCTCCTATCTGATTTTGACCTATTAGCTCTGAAGTGGCTTATAACCTGCATCAGGGAAAAGTTCTGTGCATTTAAATAGCACCTTTGTCTAAAGTGCAAACCCTCCTCCTTGCCTTCAAGGCCAATCCTTTGTGGAGAGTCTGTTTGCATCCATCATAGCATAGTCTTGTCTGCCTGTGAGTCCTCCATGTCTCTGTGATCCAATAAACTTGTTCTGTGATTACACACAGACTTCTAATTCCTCCTGTTTTTCCCATGCTGTGTGTTCGTGCATGTGGTGGCACATGAGATGGGTCACAGTCATGCTGCTTTCTCAGGGAAATGTGAAAGCCTCCCCCATTGTGCTCTCCTTTGGGTCCTTGATCAGGCCTGCCAGGCCTTTGCTTCTCTTCAGGCTTTGTACTCTATCCTTGGACAAACCTAGTTTAAAAATCTTCTTCACAAAGTTAGCAAGCTGGTTGGCTCTTATCTCCCTTGGCATGCCCAGACTTTTTTGCATGCAAAGCATGAAATAACACAATGTATTGCAAAAACATGTTTCACTGGAAATGGTGAAATCCAAAGAAGCATCTGCAGTAGAGGCTTGTTTCAATGATGAGATAAAGACTTAAAGCACAGTAGTTCTTTGTGGGTTACTTACTCTGTGGTGCACCATTACACTAGAACTTAGAGGGCTGGGGTGTAGTAGGTGAAGAACCAGGTTTTCAGGGCTGAAGATGCAGTAGAAGCTAGCCAGTGTGCAACCAGTTCAGCCCTTAGTGTCATTTCTGTCCTTGGCTTAACCTAGTTATGGTATCCTAAATAGTGGCGAAGTCTGTTAGTATGGCACAGGGGATCTGTGTTGTGTTCCTGGTTCTTACCTCACCACCACCACTGGGCGATTTTAGGCAAGATGTTCCACCTTCCTCCTCCAATATGTTTTTAAAGTCCTGAAGCACAACGAGAGAGCATATGCTTAATTGTACAGAAAACTGGGGACTGTTTCAATGCTTCAAAATTAATTGGAGCACTTGCATGTTTAAAATTAAGCAGGAGCAGAGATCTCACCATGAGCATACTGTGAAAATCATCCACTTGTCTTAGTCTTACAATAGTTTTTATTATCTATCCCTTTTCAAAATTTTCTGAATAGCCAGTTAATCTATACAGGATCATAGAATCATAGAGTGGTTTGGGTTGGAAGGGACCTCAAAGACCATCTAGTTCCAAGCCCCTGCTATGGGCAGGGACACCCTCCACTAGACCAGGTTGCCCAAAGCCCCATCCAACCTGGCCTTGAACACTTCCAGGGAGGGGGCATTCACAACTTCTCTGGGCAACCTGTTCCAGTGCCTCACCACCCTCACAGTGAAGATTTTTTTCCCTATATCTAATGTAAATCTCCCCTCCTTCAGTTTAAACCCATTACCTCTTGTCCTATCACTCCATGCCCTTGTAAACAGTCCCTCTCCAGCTTTC
>VXBL01008397.1:813949-827677 GCA_013400195.1 Aramus guarauna | reverse complement strand
GTGCAGGACAGTGTCAAATGCCTTGCACAAGTCCAGGTGGATGACGTCTGTGGCTCTTCCCTTGTCCACCAACACTGTAACCCCATCATAGAAGGCCACCAAATTTGTTAGGCACAATTTGCCCTTAGTGAAGCCATGTTGTCTGTCTCCAATCACCTCCTTATTTTCCATATGCCTGAGCATAGTCTCCAGGAGGATCTGCTCCATGATCTTGCCAGGCACAGAGGTGAGACTGACTGGCTTGTAGTTCCCTGAGTCTTCCTTTTTGCCCTTCTTAAGAATGGGGGTTATATTTCCCCTTTTCCAGTCAGTGGGAACTTTGCCAGACCACCAGGACTTCTCAAATATGATGGAGAGCGGCCAGTTCCCTCAGGACCTGCACATGCATCTCATCAGGTCCCATGGACTTCTGCACCTTCAGGTTCTTTAGATATTCTCAAACCTGATCTTCTCCTACAGCATGTGGTTCTTCATTCTCCCAGTCCCTGCCTTTGCCTTCTGTGACCTGGGCTGTGTGGCTGGATCACTTGGCAGTGAAGACTGAAGCAAAGAAGTCATTGAGTACCTCAGCCTTCTCCATATCCTGGGTAACCAGGTTGCCTGTTTCCTTCCAGAGGGGACTCACATTTTCCCTCATCCTCCCTTTATCACTGCCATACCTATAGAAACTTTTCTTGTTGTCCTTAACATCCCTGGCCAGATTTAGTTCTATCAGGGCTTTGGCTTTCCTAACCTGATCCCTGGCTGCTCGGACAATTTCTCTGTATTCCTACCAGGCTACCTGCCCTTGCTTCCACCCTCTGTAGGCTTCCTTCTTCTGTTTGACTTTGCCCTAGAGGTATTTGTTCATCCATGCAGGCCTCCTGGCATTTTTGCCTAACTTCCTCAACTGACTTCCTTGGGATACGTTTGCCCATTTAAGAAGGAAAATAAACATTCACTTCACAAAGGTGTAAATGTAAATTAAAGCCCACTTGTTCTACACAACTTCTGTACCTATTATTTGGAAAGGGACTTTTGTTTTCTCAAATAAAGATTCTTAAACTTTCTCCCTACCACATATATTCTGTCAATTCTGTTAGAGAAGTGGCTTATTCTACTACTGCAACTTTTTTTTTTAATTGGTTTATGGCTCAATGTTCTTGCAGTATATAGACTGGTGACTCACAGGTTCTTCCTCTTCTGTGGGTGAGAGGGAATATATGCTACCTAACTCCTGTATGTGCTACAGATGACTTTCCTCATTGGGCTTAGCTGTGTGAGCTGATGGCAGGAGCCTACTCCCATGTGCTGTTTGTTGTTCTTTTCCTGTTGATTCCAATCAAGTGGCAAGTCTTTGGTAATACCAAAGACCGGTTTCCCTTTTTCACTGCTGTGCTATGATCTAGTACGTTGTGCATGGGGATAAAGTCTCTGTCATGGCAGGCTGGTTCATGATGTCTTTGCTAAGGGTTGCTGTCTCCTGAAATTTGGTAGATGAAGCTAAGGTATAGAGTGTTGGTGGTTTAGGGAGCTATATTAAGTTGTAGAACTTGTAATGTTTTGAGTTAAAGGCTTGATATTACAATGCTGGCTGTAAACTTTGGAGTATCAGGCGGTAAAGTAGTACTTGGAGCTCTTCTGTCAATATTTTGCTTTTACTCTCTTCCTGCTACTTTTATTTTTCTACATTTGAAGGGTCAGGTACTGGTGAATTCTCCCCTTTTTTCAACTCAACTATACACCAGCAGTAGAGAATGTAAGCTGTAATTGGTCAGAAAGGCAAGACTTAAGCCATTTATTTAACTCATGTTTGTTTTGCTAGTTTTATTCATTATCCAACACTTCATTCTTTACCTCTTTGTTTTAAAGAATAGCTGCGTTGTCTCATATGTGTGAGGTGGGGTAGAGGCATTACCTTCAACTCAAAAGACAGCTTCATAGTGAGGCAGGTGTGCCAAAGGCAGTGTGCATTTGTCAGGCATACTGATCCGATTTCTCAGATGAGGGAGATCAAGAGCTTGTAAAACTGTAAAACTTATTAACAACTTGGGAATACCTGTTCCATGAGTAAGATACATTTATTTGACCTTTTCTTCCCTTCTAGTGATATAAATAAGAGTAGTACATCTCTATTTATTTCTAAATGCACTCCTACCTACATCCTACACAGTGCACTCAGTTCCTCTCTGACAGTAGAGTAAGAAAGCAAACTTCATGAGTCATACGTTGATTACCTTTTAGACGTATTAGGCACAACTGTAGGGCTGATACAAGAAGCTATTCAGAAACAGACAAAAAGGTGGCTGATTGTTATATTTGCTTTAAATTGAAGCAAACAATTTGATAGTATATATGTTTCTGTTTTTCATTTCTGTTTGTAGCATGCTTCTTTTAAATTACCTGGGCAAAACTGGCAGAGACACTCCTTTAATGGCAGCTGCAATTTTCTCTGCGGGTTGGAATGTTTTTGAATCTGTAGAATCTCTGGAGAAGCCACTAAACTGGCTTCTTTTCAACTATTACTTGACTACTTGTCTACAATCCTCTATCAGCAGGTGAGTTGCCTTCTAAGCTATTTAGCAAGGTGGAAGGATGTTAGCATGAGATCTACAGCAGGTATAATAATACTGGCAAAATTAATGCTGTAACAACACTTCACATAGCTGTTCTGTGTGTGTTCTTCTGTAAATTTTGAAATCAAAAGGATCTTTGCAAGAAAGATTGTCATCAATGTGACTAAATTTCTCTGCTGCTCAAGGAACTCAGCACAAGACCAATGTACTTCTATATTTATGGATGAAGTGAATGTATTTTTAAATTTTTATACACACACATATTGACTTAAGAGCATATATATTAATTCTTTTAAGTCAGCCTTGACTACAAAAGCATGGAAGAGACTAGTTCATCCTTTGCTTTGCAAAATTAGGGTGTATTTTGTATTTCCAAATATTTAATTCTCTGAAATTCTTTTACCTTTGTCATCTTTCTCATGGCTCGTACCAAATTTTACCATGTTGCTGGTTGTGCCTGCATATGAATGAACAATTCTTCTGCTCTTGGATTCCAGACAGACTTTTAATATGACAGAAAATTAAACCCAAGCATGTTCTTATTAGGGAGTTATTTCTATAAATGTATCTATAAAGCAGAGGACTTCTGTTTATATAATGAAAAACAAGCCCTCCAATTTTTCTCTTTTTTTTTTTAGGCATCGACAAATGTTGGAGAAATTATTTGATATGGACCTCGTGATGAAGGTATGTGAAAATGTTACTTCTGCTTTAGCTGGATGCTGTTTTCCAAATGCTGACATAGTTCCCTATTTGAATTCTGTACTTCAGGCTAGAACTGTTAGAGAATTTGATAAGCAGTTCACTTCAGTCATGTTTGGCTACCGTACAATTGATGATTACTATGAAGATGCTAGCCCATGTCGCAAGCTGAAGTCAGTAGGAATTCCAGTGTTATGTCTAAACTCTGTGGATGATGTTTTCTCACCAGGTCATGGTAAGTTTAGGCTTTTTAAAATATATATTTATGTGTATATGCAATCGTTAAGACAAACTACATAGGTCTGCGAATGAACTCAGACCTATGTGTGGATGGGTATTTAAATGTTACTTGTATATAGGATCAAAACCTCCAGGGATGGATCCATCTTGCAATTTACTTACAGTGTAAGACACGTATAAAACAGCTGATGATGGAGAGATCTGATTACTACAGAATGCAGAAGCACAGGGAGTGGCAATCATTAGCCATTAGTAGACTCTTTACAGTCAGAAGAAAGAAAGATGCGCATTTAGGGTGTGAGTTATCTCGCTATAAGGAAGATATCAGATGTATTGCCCTCTCAGAAGCACCCATTTCTATTCACCAAGTACGAAGAGAGCCTATGATCTGGAACTTAGATACAGATGTCTGGATTGTAGACATTCAGAGTTCAATGAAAGTGAAAACAAGTATTTTTTAATTGCCATTTTCCAGTGCAGTCCCTACAAAGAATATCCGGAAGTTGCTTATGTTTCAGATTACTTGAAATCCTCAGCTATTGCTGCTCATGATCTCAGTGCCACCTCAAGTGTCTGAAAATTAAAAGTAAGAAAAAATACAAGTTAGCATGTAGGCCAAAATGTAGGGTAAGTAAAGGGATATAGACAAGGTGTGCTCCTAGAAGGACACATGTTGAAATTACTAAGAATCTAACTAGAAGATGAAGCAGATAGGGGAAAACAGAGTTTTCAGCCTTTCTTCCTATTTTCTGCCAAACACATGATCATTGTGAACATTTTGCTTTTGATCTGAAGATCAAAACCCTGTTGCTCACTGTCTTACAAATATATGCTTGTTCCTGCAGTCTGTGTATTGGTTATAGTGCCTGAGAAGAGAGGGAAAACAGAAGTTAACGTAGGGGAAAACTGCTATAATGAACATACGACACCTTTACATATAAAGTTCATACACTTGATTTACTTCAGAGGAGTTTTCTTCTGCCACCACAAGTCAAGTGAGATTGTTGTAGAATGAGTCACGCAACCAAAGTCAGTAGGCAAACAGATTAGAACAACAAATGGAAGAATGAAGGAATTAGAACAGACTCTACGTATGTATGTATGTATGTACAACGCATACAGAAACATGCACACAAATTACTATATGTAATTCAAAGACCTATTAGAGACAAATGAGACATGAATGGGGCCACTCCAATAGAGTGCACTAGAAAAAGACAGTTTGATTTCTTCTCTTGAACAAAAATCATCCATGCTATGCATCAATAATATAAAGAGGTGACAGCCACCTAATACGAGGGAAGAAATGTTGACTCTGGATCAGCCAACCTACCTATCCCTTACCTTTGGCCAAAACAGAGGCTTAAAAAAATTAAGATCTGGGCAATAGTCTCCCAGAATACTGCATCCACCTTCAACAATTTGCAGTCCAGGGACCTTCTGAGGTAGAGTTAGTCCCTTTGTATTTACTTGCCTCTGTGGGATTATTTTTTTTTTCCTTTGAAATTGGACAGTTGCTGTTTCTGTTACATGTATATAATGTTCTGGAAATGAGAATGGATGGGGCCAGGACTCTAAAATCTGTGTCCAAATAACAAATCATGCTAGTGATCCTGAAGATGAATTTTTGTGGGTGTTATGACCCTAGGGATGACTTTCCTCATAGAACTGCAAGGTGGGTGACCTGCTGTGCCATGCTTCTGCCATGAAGTATCTTAAAGAGGGAACAATGGCTTCACCTCTATGTTTAGCTTTAGCTCACTTTGTGGTTTCTGTTTTAAAGTTGAAGTACTAACTGTGGCATAAGTGAGCTAGCTATTCAGCACAAGGAACAACAGCAGTGAATGAGACAGTGTGCCTCTGACCCTGGAGGATTCATTAACCTTTTCCAGCCTATTACCCCTGGGACTGGGAGCTTTGTTAATTAGATTAAAGCTAGTGCAGATACTCTATTCCCTTTCTTCATTTTAGAATATAACCTCCAGCTTTCAAGAGCCAACCATTGACCCCATGAAGTTCAATCTGAACACAGGAAAACACTTCTTGATTGTGAGGGTGGTCAAACACTGGCATAAAGAGGTTGTGGGGTCTCCATCTATGTAGATACTCAAAACCTGATTGGATGCAGTCGTGGGCAACTGGCTCTAGGTAACCCTGCTTTAATAGGGGCGGGGTTGGACTAGATGATCTCAAGAGGTCTTTTACAGCCTCAACAGTTCTGGGATTGTGTAGTTCAACCGATTGAGTCCCCTAGAGTACAGCTGTAGCAGATTTCTCCTCCCCTGGAGCTGTTTTTTTAAAGAAACACAACTCTTGGTGAACAGGGGATTATAGGGATGGTCTCTTGTGTCAGATTATCCTGTTTCAGAAATAGTGTGGCCAGCAGGACTAGGGAAGTGATTGTCCCCCTGTACTTGGCACTGGTGAGGCTGCACCTTGAGTACTGTGTTCAGTTTTGGGCCCCTCACTACAAGAAAGACATTGAGGGGCTGGAGTGTGTCCAAAGAAGGGCAACAAAGCTGGTGAAGGGTCTAGAGCACAAGTCTTAGAAGAAGTGACTGAGGGAACTGGAGTTGTTTAGTCTGGAGAAAAGGAGGCTGAGGGGAGACCTTATTGCTCTCTAAAACTACCTGAAAGGAGGTTGTAGCCAGGTGAGTGTCAGTCTCTTCTCCCAAATAATAAGCAATAGGACAAGAGGAAGTGGCCTTAAGTCGTGACAGAGAAGGTTTAGTTTGTATACTAGGAAAAATTTCTTCACCGAAAGCGTTGTCAAGCATTGGAACAGGCTGCCCAGGGAAGTGGTTGAGTCACGATCCTTGGATATTTAAGATGTGTACATGTGGTGCTTAGGGACATGGTTTAGTGGTGGTCTTGGCAGTGCTAGCTTAATGGTTGGACCTGATGATCTTGAAGGTATTTTCCAACCCGAATGAATCTGTGATTTGAGTATCAAACCTATCGTTAGAACATCTTAGAAGTCTTGCAGTGTAGAGAGGAGTAGAGTACCATGAGGAACTTGAAACAAGAAGTGTTAGAGTCTGTTGTAATGCCTGTCCATCCACTCTGAAACTCTGACCCTAACCAGCCTTTCTCCATGAAAATATTGGGGTAGTTAGACATTCATGTATTCCTTGTTCACAGAGTTAATGCTGTCGGCTGTAAACCGTTGTCCTTGTGGTGACAAGTTTACCTTAGAAAGGGCCACCAGGACAATGTTGATTTTCAGCTAATAGCATGACTCTGTTATGTGTGTCTATCCTTGGCTCCCTTTTTATGGTATGCACCCTCAATGTGAAAAGTTGTGCTGGCAGGAGACACAGGGCACCCTAATTAGCAGCTTAAAAATTAGGGCTGCTGCCACCAGTTACTGGAGTTCATTCATTCTGATGCTTTTGCAGGCTGTTTTATGTTAGCAAACGTAAAGGGCTGGTGTTACTCTGGGAGGTGACTTTATTCTGGCAACTGGCTTGGCTTGTTTTTTCTGACTTAAAAGTGTGCGGACACATGTAAACCTGTGGCAACCAGAGGCAGATTGCACTCACAACCGTATAATGGATTCAAAGCCACAAAATTTCTTCTCAACCAGGCCCCAGTCTTTTATTGGTTTTGGGGACTGGTTATTTCATGCCTCATCTCCCCTAGTAATACCTACCAGCCTTTAAGCTACCTTTCCCCTCTACTGTAGCTAGCTGGAGTTTCTGACAGCTGGGAAACAGGCCTAGATAACTCATTAGGGAGACAGCTGTGCCAGATTCCTTTGTTTTTAAATATCCTTCATAAAGCCAGCCACATCTATCTTCCTATAACAGAGGTTGGGAGATGCAAACCTCCAAAGTCTGCTTTGTCACTACAAGATATGGACCTAAAGAGAGACTTTCCTTAAAAAGCGCAGATGCCATCTCTGTTGCCTCTTACTACCTGATCGTTTCTTCTCATGTAGCTTTTTGGTACACTTTGTAATTGCAGCAATTATTTTTTAATATACTGTGAAAATGTGCCCTTTGATGTCAATCCAGTATTAGGAAGAAACAATTCATTTGCAGTCCTTCCTTAATGTTGCTGTTTAAAGTGCATACAGCTTGGCAGCCGATGTATCTGTGGTTCAATTCTGGAATGTGGTTCTCATATTGCATAATACTAACTAATGAAAGCAAATGTTTTCTTCGCTGCATGACACTTCTCTCACCATAACTAATTTAAACGAGCCATTGCTTCAGGAAATATGTAATATAACCAAGTCAATAACCCAAGTCAATAACCTTTTGTTTTGTAAGTGTGAAAAATAAATCAGGAAGATAGAATTATAGCATTCATTATCAGTGTCACATTTAACTTTTCATCTGAAGTGACATTTTTCTCCTCAAAAGACTTTAAGCAGCGTATTAGGCATCCGACTTAAATTTCACTATACTCTTAGCTAATTGTTGCTGTTGAGTGTTGTGCCCAAGCTGAAAGCCTGCCCTTGAAGCCAGGTACTGTGCTAGCTCCCTCCTGATCCACTGTGCCAAGTAAGTGCTCGTCTGAAGCTCAGTGATACTTTTTATTGAGCTCTCTGAACCTCTCCTGTCCCTCTGAATCCAAACTTGGAGTAATTGCTCTTAAGTGTTATTTGCATCTTATTATGTAAACAGCACAGTTGAATGAAGCTGTCTAGAGGGACCAAATGGCCAAGGAATGGCCAGACAGATAACAATTAGGGTAAGTTTAAGGAACAGGGAGAAATCAACCAAACAATGGAACAGCAGTGACTTATTTAAGCTGATGCTGCTTCACATGTATGTGTTTTCTATTGTTCTTTTTTTAAAAATACTTTTTGCAAAGTACGTACAACAAATTGGGTTTGAATGAGGTAATTCTGCACATATGTATTTATGAGAACCACAATGTAAATAACAGGTCTGTGCCTGCTGGATCAAACATTGGCAGAGGTTTTGGTCAGTAGAAACATAAGCACAAGGTTACACGTGGACAAAAATGAACAGTAGTGTCTTTTGGCATGCTATCCTCTACCCTCAAATGCATCACATCCAGTGCTCCATTCATCTGTCCTTTACATTGCAGAATTTGCTCTGTTGCATTGTGTGTTTATTTGTGGATGGCTAACAGACCCTGGAAACAGCCTTGAGAAAAGCACCATCCCACTGCCAAGAATCATTTGCATTTTGGCACTGGAGAGCCACACAACATATTCAAATTCTCTCCCGAGAAGCTGCAGAGCAAGAAACTCTGCTGGGGAGGAGTCATACAAACGGTGACCCAACTGTATCAAGACCGACTGTGCCAAGGGCAGGCTCCCCTGTTCACCACAGGGGAGGTAAGAGCAGAGAGGTAACAGCACGTCAAACTTGGCACCTGCCAAAAATCCTCATTGCAGATGGAAGCAAACGACTATGTGTTCAGCACAGTGCTGCAGCTTGTGATAAGAGCGATGATCTGTGGCAGGATTCTGCTGTAAATAGTTAGTTAAAATAGAGAGAACTTCAGGATGGGGAAGATGACATTCGTAAAGACGTGTGTGTGGCTCATACCTTACCTGGCACAGAAGATAACCAGCCTCCTAGTGCTGGTAGGCTTCTAGGAGAGAGCTGCTGTAGCTGTTTGGAGGCAGGCAGCACATGGCACCCACGACAATATTGCCAATCAGTTTGGCAATAATGAGTAATTAACCCCAGCAGACTGATTTGGGAGGTATCATTGCATAGGCAATCTCTGAATGCCAGGTATACAGAGATCACAGTGAGCTCTGCCTGTAAGGGCTTCGCCAGCTGTGTTGGCATGGCAGAGGCAGTGTTTACTGCCATCTCCCTTCCACACCCCCAGCAAAGCGCTTTCTCAGCAAGAAAGGGTATTTCTCCCTACCCTTTGACACTAGTCTGACAAAGTGAACGACCATTATGGTTTTGCACAATCTTATCTAGTCAAGAGGTGTGTTCAGGCCAGTATGCAGCTGATCCTGAATCTATTGGGATTAATGGAGTTCTCATGTTATCTCTGGTTCGTGGACATCAAATCTGTCTCTCCTTGCACACTCCTCCCCGTACCCTTGTGTATAAACCTATCCATTAGTGCCCAGGGAGGCAGCTGCAGAATGGTCGTGAAAGTGTGATTCATTGCCTGAAGCAGGAGTGGGGGACTCAGGCTTGAGTCTGATCCCCACTTACCTATCCGGATTCTGTCTAACATGGCCCGGGCACTGCTAGGGGGAAGGGGAGCAGATGGCTTGGTACAGATAAGTGGGCAAATTCCCACACAGTCGGCAGAAGCTGACATGAATTGCAGCCACTGTCTTTGTACACAGCACTGTGTTCATCCACAGAATCCAAGGGAGCCAGATCAGAGATTGCTGGGCAGATTAACTGAGGCAAAACTCCAGATGAGCGCTTGTTGAGTCTGGAGTCTGGAAATGATTCATGTGTTGGATTGCTAGAAATAACACATTGTTTTCTGCATCTCTTGTTTTCAGCCTGTGCTATTTCCCAGTCAAGGCTGGCAGGCCCTAGGCTTTCATTTCATGGACTTTTCTTTTTAGTCTTGCCTCAGTATTGCTTTAAAAGGCTCAGATCCTGCATATAGTATTTTCAATTTTCCAGCTGAAAGAAGGAAAAGTCAAGGACTTTTTGTAGAGACATTGAGAAGCATGGTTTCTCCCACTTAGTAAAGAATCAAAATCACTTACTAAATGCTGTAATCTATAAACTGCTTAGATGCATGCAACTTTGAAAGGAGGAAGTGAGTGAAAGAAATAAGTAGCACTGAGTAGCAAAGAATCTTATGTACTCTGTAAGAGAAACCCCACTGCTCCATTCAGGGCACAATCAAGTACCTTATGTTACGGGCAGGAACCTTTAACACAACATTCATAAAAGAATAAATATCCCCGATATGGTTGGTTTAGTATCTGTGCTGAGGCCCTGGTGTGAAACAGAGTGTGCTGTTCCAGGCGCTGTGGGTAAGGGACCTCTGAGGCGCAGACCGCTCCCCTGGCTCTGCAGGTCCAGCGTGCCTGCCCTGATCTATTTTAGGTTGTGCATCTGTTCACCGCAGTCATTGCGTGCAAGATCTCGTGTGACTTAGTCTGGCTGGGGGTCCCTCTGGCTGAGGAACGGGCACTGTGCTGTTACTCTAGTGGCTGAAAACGAAAGCAAATCGGCATCGGAAGCACAAAGCAGAGTCTGTCAGGAACTTGGCTATAAAGAAGGCAGGGATAATGACTGTTCAAGGATAATTACCTTTGGAATAGCAAATGTATAAAGAGGTAAAGGAAAACAGCCTCCTAGAAATAGGAGCGAGTGGGGGCTGTCTCTGAAGGCAGGTCAGTCAGAAAGGGATGTGCGCAACTGAACCCCCCAAAAAGTGAAACCGATTAAAAATCTGTCTTCAAAAATATGTTAAAATAAATGAGGCGGCAATAGAAATCCTGCGAATGACTTGCTGCTTTGTGTTGTAGTGCCAAGGCATTTTTGTCTAGCAGTGTATGACCTAAAATCAGATCTATTTTCTTGTGGAATCAACCTGTTTTAGACAATACAGTGAAATTCCTACTCTTCCCTTCTGCCTGGACAAAGCATGCCTTCTGTTGTTGTTTTTTCTGTCAATCCTGAATAATCAAAATATCTGTATGAATTTTATTTTTTTCCCTTCCATGAAGTTTATTATTTGAAAACAGGAACTTTAAAAGGCATTCTTCACTGAAATGTATTGGCATTTCTGCTTGTTCAGGAGTATATTTAACATACTTAAGATTCCAGAGGAAGTTGCTTAAGTGACTTAATTTTTATATCAAGAGTGCAAACACCACAGCTCCATAAAGCTCCACTGCTGCATCAACCAGTTCATACGACCATAGTGTCATCCCACCAGAGTGAAATGCCGTTCATAAAGTCATACACGTGTTGGGCTGTGCTAAATGACCTTTATTTTCTGTCGCAAAGGGAACTGCCCAAGTGATAGCATTAATCCACACATCTATGCGTATTCAAAATGAGATGCACTGAAGTCTCCCCTTCTGCGCATTTCAAGATCAGCACGTGCCTTGTAGTATCTGGTCTAATCTAAATTCCAAATTAGATCATTTTCTAGCAGTCACTGTGCAGTAGAGAACCACTACCCTGTTGGGTGACGTGGAGCAGCTTTCCACGTCCGTGTGCTGTGGTTTGCCCTTCCTCTTTTTCTGTTTACCTCGCGTATTCACATTCTGAGCGCCTCAGGGCAAGAACCATCTCCCAGTGTGTTTGCATGGTCTGGTCTAAGTGTGCAGGTGTAAATGTAGGGCAAATCAGATATAATAATGATAATAACCCAGGTTTTTCTTTAACATTAGCTGATAGGATATCTTAAAGACAAGATCTTAGCATGACATTAAAGGTTTTGTGTTTGGAGTCTCCTACGAAAGAACAGGATTCACAATTAAGTTCTCAGTTCCTCAGTTTTTCCAAAGTTGAATATTGCAACACAGGTTAAAAACTACAGGCTTGACTGTCCTTTCACTTACACCATTTATACCAAATTGTAAGTATGTGTTGACATGGGTGCTGTTCCATCAGTGGGACTGACAGAAAGATGAAGCCTAGTGATGTCTGAAACTCTTCCAGTAGCCAGAAAAATCACACGGGTAAGGTGATTTAATGCTGAAGAGAGAAATGGCTTTTAACACAGCTATGATTCCAAGTCCTGTGGTATGTTTAAGCATATGTTAATATTATGCACATTTATAAATATATTACATGAGAAACATTTAAGAGAAATTATTCGGTGGCTGGCATTTCATAGAAGGATAAGGACTTAAACTTTTTTCCCCCCTCCCTTTTAGCCATACCAGTAGAAGCTGCCAAACAAAATGCAAATGTTGCTTTGGTTCTGACTTCGTGTGGGGGCCACATTGGTTTTCTGGAAGGAATATGGCCAAGGAAGTGCACTTACATGGACAGAGTCTTCAAGCAGTTTGTGCAAGCTATCTTTGAGCATGGAAACAAATTCTTTAGCATGTAGCTTTGGACCACTATTATAGCACAGTGGCACATTCTGACAAGGGCAGTTAAGCTTAATGCACAAATTTTAACTCCTGTAAGCCAGCAAATGGATAAAGTCCATTACTACATGCAAAAATATTTTTTGCCTAAGATTTTGTAGCAAGAAACTAAGTATTATGTTGTCACTTTTATATTTATTTTTAATATGCCTTACTAAGAATGACCTTAAATGAAACAGCATTCTGCATACATCAAATTGCACTTAACCAAAACCATTAAGTAAACAGATTATAATTCCTCAGGATTTTAATTTAAACCAGTACCTATTTAGGAGACTTAATTTATATGGCTTTTAGTATTAGAATGGCAACACTCAAAATAGCATGTATTAGCCTGTCACACCCAGTACGAGTTGGCCCATTCTTTAGGGCACTGATGGTGAAAAATCTTAAAATACGAAACAAAAGAAGGAGGGAACACAAAGAAACACTGGTTCTTCAAATAAGTCAAAATTTCAGCATGTTATGCCATAGCATTAGATTGATATCTGCTTTCACTGTTCTATCCTGAGAGTATTCAGACTTAGGGCTAGTTATTGTTTTTTAAACTATGTCAATGCCATACTTGTCTTACATGATTGTTTTTTAAACAGCTAATTTATAGTGTTTACATATAACCAAAAGATTCCTTTAAAACAGTACTGTAATAACTTATGTAATTAAGACATCTTGCATTTCAAAGTTCATGTAAAGCTGGGTATTGTCATATATGTAATATGTACTTCATATACCTGGTAAACGTGATGATTCTATCTGTTATGTTTATATTACTCTGCAAGAACATGTCAGTTTTAAAGAATAAACATTAGAATATCAGGAAATTATGATATAACCTGCTTTAAATTAAAAAAAAAAAAGTATCCGAACCCTTTGTCTCTGCTATTGTTTCAGATAATTTCTAAAAAGAATGTAACAAAAAGTTTAAAGAAAGCTGGGGTGGGGGGGGTCAGAGCCCTGTCTCTTTGGTTTATTTGATCATTTGTCAGCACCTCGGCAATAGGTTGTCAAAGCACTAAAGCCTTTGCAGATAGATTTCTGCCCTAGCGGCTTACGAGTTTGTGAGGCTGAGCGAGGCATTGCTCTTCTCAGCCCTGAAACAGCGTGGGAGCCAGTGTGGAACTCTGAGGAAAAAGGACAGTTGGACAGAACATATTTTGAAACTGTTGGGAAGCCCTAATTTAGAGCGTACTGAAATGAAAAAAA
>VXBL01008397.1:790224-805879 GCA_013400195.1 Aramus guarauna | reverse complement strand
GGGGGGGGGGAGGCGCCTTGCGGTGCACGGCTTCTCCTTGCCCCTCGGTGGTGCTTGCCTTGGCCTGAGGAACCTTTGGCCGGGTTTAGGGGCTCCCTGCCGGGCCCTGCTCCAGAACGGTTGTCACGGCGGGGCGCTGAGGCGGATGACACTGGGCCACGCTTGGAGGCCTTCCCTTCCTTCCTCCTGAGTTCGTCGTGGGGTTTCACCCGGGAGTGGGGTCTCAGCCTCGCGTCAAGGCTGCGAGGTTCTGTCGTGGCAGTCAGCAGGGGAGGCTCATGTGTGAGACCCCGGCGCCCTGTCAAGCAGGTGTAACCCCCCCCTGTCTCAGCAGAGACCGAGGGCTCGTGTTTCTGTTTTAAGGATTTGGGGGCGTGGGAGTTCATGCTTCTGTTTTTCCTTTACTTTTTGCACCAAAGCCTTTGATTGTTGAGAAGTTTGTTCTCGCACTTTTGTGTCTTCCCTTCTTTCCATAATCTGGCTTTTACTAGAGGGGAATTCTTGAGGGCAGAAACTGCCAGTTCTTGAACGTCTGGAAAAGTCCTTGCTCTGCTGTGCAAAGTATTAGTAGGAAAGAAATGACTATTAAAGAACCAGTTCTTTTTGTGGGATGAGAGCGTATTTGTCAGTGTCACAAGAAGCAGTACTGGTGAGGGAAGGCGTATATTTTCTGGTTCGTACTTCAGAGTCTTTCTTGGGTATGCCATGTCCTGTGGCTGAGAGTGATGGTGATGTCTGTGTATGTCTGGAAGAAAATGAGGAAGGTCTAGGTGTATACAGTATGCGTCATGGTGTTCTCAAATTCTGAGAGTCAATGGTGTGCTGTAAACTAAGAGAATATAAGACCAAAGACTACAGGAACAAGGGCTGTTATTTTCAGTGTGAGTGGTTATACGGCATCTCTGACAGATAGTCTTTGACTAGTGGAAACCTGTGGGCTTGTTAAATGTCATGGAGCTCATGAGCTATTAGAAGTAAGGCATACAAATTCTGTTATCTGCTCTTTAGGGAGACACATGGAAATAGCACTACGTAAAGTGTTGTTAGAGGTTTCTTCCCTGAATATGTTCTTTAATTGTATCTCAAATATGAATTGCTGGTCATGCAGCTTCTTTAAAGGAGAAAGTTAGAAGACAGCAACGGTGTCTGGAGTTTGAGCATTATCAGTCTTGAGTGGTTAGAAGTACCTTCGTAAAAGAGTTGATAATTGAAAATGGGGTTAAGGACAATTTAAGGTCTGAAAGAAAAGAAAAAGTACAGCTCTTACTTTTTTCTTTTGGATAATGAATAATTATTAAAAGGAACTTAATGTAAATATCTTTCAAATTCTTAGAAAAAGACGTATTTGTCAATAGTGAAAGGCTTACTGTAGTTGTAATGAAATGAATGTATCTGGTCTGTGTTATACAACTGGTAACTTAAAGTTCCCGCTTGACCTTAAAATCTGTCAGATTTAACATCAGAATAGTTAAGGTTTGAAAAGTAATATGATTTTATTACAGAAAGATTTCTTTGTCAGTCTGTCAATGGCAAAAGTTAATAGATAACTTTTGACGTAAAAAGGTGATAGGGAAGTTCTGACCACTGAGTTGTCCAGTAAACTTAATTTTAAAAAGATATTAGTGACACTGCTGATCAATTATTACTTATGCCATAATATAATTATTACTTATGCCATAATATAAGAACAATGTCCTTGAATAAGAGAACTTAAAAGTTTTAGAAGCCACAAATAGGTGTGAAAGGTGTGATCAGCTGAATCTGTGAAGACCTTTTACTGAGGATCTCTGCTAGTTTTCAGACTCTTGTGCAGATCAACTTCTGCATCGTTAACATCATTTCAGTTCTCATGAAGACATCATCTTTAACTGCCCAAGGAAAATGTCTCAAATAATGCTACTTTCTAGGCTTTCTGTCTCTGATTTGAAGCTGAAGATAGACTAGAAGGAACAGTTATAGAAGGTTGCTGATGTCTATGAAGTTCTGTAGTAGCAGCCACAGAACTTAGTAGAGTCTAATGGATTTATTCACTGTTACTGTGAGGCACAGGATTGACAGCAGGCCTGCTTTTTTGTGGTCTGTGAAAGAGAGCAGCATACTATTTTCTGGAAAAATGCAAAAGGTTGAGAAACTTCCTTTGAAATGGGCCACCTTTTGAAAGGTAAAAGGGTAATGCTTAAGACACCAAAATGCCAAAAGTTGTTGGATATGGAAATAAAATTTGTTGGTTTTCTTTTTAATTGATTATCAAAGAAACTTTAAAGCTAAGCATTGTTTGGAGAGGTGGAAGAGGGTGGGAATGCCCAATTCAGAGTGTGACAAGGAAGTTAATAAAGTGCTTACCGCATGAGCATTTTATATTTTTCATAGGTGGCATGAAACATCCTGTTCGTAAGCATATACATAAGGAATGCTCTGGGCACACCTTGATAAGTTACTTTGGCCTAAACATCGATTGCCTCTTGTAAAAACCTGTAAGTAAAATAAATGTATTTTGATTTGAGATTGCTTTAATGATGTGCTTCCTGATCACAGTTAGTGTGATCTGCCTCTAAAAGGAAAAGCTCCTTTTGTAAAATGGGTAAATCTTTGGTTAAATTAACTGACATTGTGACAACAGTTGCCAGAGACTCTAAAAGCTGAATCAGTTATTGTGTTTTACAGAAATGGCAGCTCAGAAAAGGAAGTCTATGTTAGTAGAGCCTTCTGCTAAACGTCCAAAGCTGGACAAGAACAACAAACCATCTTCGGTGAAGAAGGAAAAAGAAGTGTCGGATACAAAACATGTCTCAAATAAATCAAAGCCTAATCAGTGCACAGTGCAGGAGAAAACTGTACTCAAAACCTCTGTTAAATCAAACAGGTCAGTGACAAAAAAAATAAGTAATTGTTCTTGATTATCTTCCTAGACTAAATTAGTGCAGAAACAGTCTAAGCAGAATGAATTTGAGTTAAAGATACAACTAAATAGTTAAATAGTATTACTGGTAAGATCAGGCTTAAATCATTAAGTATGAGATCTGCTACACGATCTCTCTCGGGAACCATCTTAGTGTCTTGAAATCCAGAAAGAATTCCTCCAAAAATGTTTCTGAAGTGAAAATAAATCTAATATTATATAAGCCAATACTTAATTTGAAAACCACAAACATCAACAATTAAAAACTGCTAGAGATGTTAAAAACATTCATCTGAGATACATAGTTCAGTCTTGCCATGCATAAAAAGCATTAAGTACTACACTTAAGAGTAACCGGGTGGAAGTGAAGTCTTGTTAAAATGATTCTAGAGAAAATTCTTCTGAAAGTATTGAGGGTGTAAGATTTAGCGTTTTAAGAAAGAAAAGAAGAGGAGGCAGGGGTTAGTAGGAATGAGAAGAGTCTTACAACAAATTCTACTTTCTAGATGCTAAAAAAAATTTTTATTTGAATATTTCAGTGACAACACCAGTGAACCTGAACTAGGAATGCGCATGACTACCAGATCATCAGGAATCAACTCAAGTAATAAAACAATACCTGAGGAAAAGGTCCAACAGCAGCCTAAATCAACAAAAAATAAGGATGTATGCCAGAAAAAATCTGTGCAAGAAATTCCTAAGTCAAAATGTGCAACTACGCCAAATGAGCCAGTAATGAGGAGATCACAGAGACTGCAGCAGTTAACACATGTACATGTACCAGCAAGAACCCTGCGCAACAGAGAAGTTAAAGAAGAAAAGCCTTTGGAAGTTAAACAAAGTAGCCAGGCAAAAAGACATGCTCCAAATGCTGCAGCAAAAGTACTTAAATCTGCTGGAGAGAGAACAGAACAGAAAAAGACAAAAGTAAAGCCAAACAATACAAATGAGGATAAAGAAATACATGTAGAAGTCACCAGCTCTCTGAAAGAGAAAAAATGTAAAGCAGACAATAAAAACGATAATTCCAACAGCTTTCAACACAACCTTCAAGGATCATCGTTACATCATCTGAGTGTTGAGGAAGTTAAGAAAGACAAAACGGGCCCTGTATCTCCTATCCCTAGCAACACAAAGAAAGTGGAAACAGATTCTCTTAAGCCAAATTGTAAGACAGTAACTAAGGAAAAGCAACAAACGCATCAGAACGTAAAAACCAGTACGAAACCACAAAAGATTTCACAGCCATCTGTAAGTGAAACAAATGTGGCTGATCAACCAGAGAATGATGCAAAATCCAAAAGGGTAAGCATTCTTGAACTTTGTGAAGAAATCGCAGGTGAGATTGAGTCAGATACAGTAGAGGTGAAAAAAGATTCTCCTAATCCTGAGTATAGAAAAACAGAAGAAAAGCATGCCGACGTACAGCTTCAACAAAGTGAAATGCTTACTCAGAAAGAACCTAGTCAAAGTACTCAATGCAAACGTTTTTTCCCTAGCAAAAAAGGAATGCCTGTCAAATGCACTCTAAATGGTAGAAATAACTCTTCAAACAAAAACTCTAAATGGACCAAAATTAAATTACTGAAAGCTAGTAACATGAAGCAAAGTAACTTAAATTCTGCAAATGCCCCCAAACTTCCTTTGTTAAAAGATTACTCTGAAGTTTCGGAGGCAAGTCAAACAGCTACAGAAGCAGAGCCTCCAAAGGCACAAGGCAAGCTGTCAATAACAAGACTCTCTGAGAATGAAAGTGCAACTTGTGTGCTGGAGAAATCAGATCCTTCATCTGAAAGAGCTGAAGCTAAAGAAGTGACATTAGAAATAAAACAGCCCACAAAGAGAGGTGCAGAAAATGGTTTGTTGCGTAATTTGACAAAACACTTATGTGAGCCAAGACCAGATGAGGTAAGTCATTTTAATTATGGTGTACGGTGGGAGGGTGTTCTAAATCGGTTCTGTTTTCTGAGAATGCCATGCTCACAAAGTTGGTTTTAACAATGACTTTATTTTACAGTAACTTAATTTTTTCAAATGTATTAAAGATCCTTTACTGGTGTGTTGTCATAGATGGGATGATAGTAAGCTGGAAAATGAAATTGTTCCACCCTCCTAAGTTCTGCAGTTAACTAAATGTTGATTGATAAAATTTCCTGCTGGAGCCAGAGGTTGTACAGATTCATACAGACACTTTTTGATGGCTTAAGCTTGCATAGCTGTTCTGTTCTGAAAAGGTGTATTAAAGAAATGAGAGGGGAAAAGTGTTCTCTATCTGAATGAGCTTCTATTAAAATATAAGATTTTAAGGACAAAGGTGTTCTATAGGAACTATTTTACAAGCTTATATATAAAATGAAAAAGATTTTTTCAAAATTAATACCGCAAACTTCAACATGAATAGCTAATCAATTTCATTTTGTTTACTTAAAAAATGTAGGAATCAGAAAACTGGTGCTGTATTCAAGATGTTAATATTTAGTTAACTGAGTGGTTTGCTAATAGGTTATAGGCATTAAATAGTTTAATGTTTTCTGTTTTGTTTAGAACTTTCGATTACATTTGGAATCAAGTCCAGAAAGTTCTCCAGTAAAATATGTTACAGCCCCTAAACCACCAAAACAATTAAAAAAAGAACCCGGAGAAAGTGAACCTCAAGGTAACCATTTACTACTAACTTTTCTTCTGACCAGTTACATGGGAAGCCTAAGTCTTCCTTTCAGAGGAGTGTTTTGCAGAATAAAGTACCGTTGGTGCAGAACTAAACTTCTGGGATTGGAACAAAACCAGGGTTTTGTTTTTCTTCGTGTGTCACACCCATGGCTGCTTTAGTAGCAGCAAATGTCCTTTTATCTCTGGGCTGTGTAGTAGCAGAGAGAGGTGTCTGTTTTTCTACCCAGCTCTGCTTTTAGTGTGTCTTTGTGCTTTATGTATGAATATTTTAATGCTTAAATATGCTCCATTTGAGTAAAAGTGACAACTTTAAAAAAAAACACAAAGAGAAAAAACACCAACCAAATCCTTTCATTTTCCATGTAATAAAGTAATAAAACTTCCGTATTTCAATTGGGTTCTTCTCTTGGATCAATTTCTGTTAAGGAGTCTCTGTTGGTTACCACTTCTTTTGCATAAGTATCTGCATTTCTTTATCCTAAATTGTTCTACTTGATCTTGACCAAATTATTAATTGAGTAATCACTCTCCTGTTTTTATTACCCAGTCATCATTTACCAGCCTGTGAATGTAGTTTGTCAAACCTTATGATGAGTGTTATGTGAATACTTTGACTCAAGTACATTTGACTAAGAAGTATTACTGATGGATCACTAACATATCTCTTAATTAACTTTCCTCTTGATATTTCATCTTTTTGCTTTTGGGGTTTTGGTTTGGTTTGCGGTTTTTGGTTTGGTTTGAGGTTTGGGTTTTTTTTGTGGTTTTGTTTCATTTTGGTTTTTTTAATCTGAACCTGATTTTGAGTACACTGTTTAACTATTTAGCTTTACTAAGTAATTTTTTTCCCCTGCCATTGCAGGGTATTTTTGAAAGGCAAATTACTCTAATTGTACTGTTAGAGAATGTAAAAAAAAAAAAAAAAATTTTTTTTTCTTTCTTTGGTATTCTTGATTGGTTATTTTCCTTAAGTGTTACAGAACACACCTCAGATGGGGACATACTATACATTTATGTTTCTAATATTGTACATAGGGCTATTAGGTGTCAATACAAACAGATTTAAACTCCTATGTAGTTTCACTACTGGCCTTGTTTAGCTGCTGGCAAACTGCTCTGCAGAACTGCTTTGCAAATTTTGAAGAAAAATGCGTATTTTTTAAGGTATATGTGGAGAAGCATCTGAATACTTCCTCAAAGTTGTGTCTTTTTTTATTGGCCATGAACAAATTGCAACATTGTCTTGAATATGTTTTTGCAAATCACTATTTATGTAGCTCAAATTTCCTTTGCAATATAATGAAGTTATAATCTTTGATTAATTGTAGATTTGGCTCCCAAGCAGTTGACGCAAACTTCATTTACAAATCAAACTTCTGAAACTGAGAACAGGTATAGTATTTCATACATTATGAAATTACAGTAACCTTCCATAGAGTTATGAGAGGTTTTATTCTAAGACTAACTGTTCCATTGTCTCCCAGCCTTAACTTTCCATTTCAGTTGACTTGTCCTTTATAAAAATAGACTTTCACTTTACCCAGTTATTAAGGGATGTTTTTATTTTGTTAAGAAAATTATTAAGCAAGGTATTTGTAGCTGCACATTTATTTAAAAAAAAATAAAGTTTGAGTTGGGAAAACACTTCTAATGGTCTCTTTCTCAAATCAGATAACCAGAGAGTATCTGGGAAGGGTTTACCACATGTTGTTCACTAACTGAATTATTTCACTTACTCCTGGAAGAGTTTTCTAATCCCTAAATTATGCGAGTCTTGTATATATGAAATCTTTTTAGGTGGGGAAGAGAGGATTTAATTTGGTATTGTTTTGTGATTGCTGTGAAAGGAAGGTGTCAGCTGCCATATGAAAAATGATTCTTGTTCTTACTACTAACTAAATTGTTCTTACTACCAACAGTTCAAATTTGCATTTTATCCTTAATCATGTTGACTGTTGTAGTTTTTGAACAATTCTGACATAGTTTCTGATTTTAGCCAATTACAAGCTAAAGACAGTAATTTCGTCTTTCCTGATACCTTCAACAGCAACATAGTTGGCACAGTGGTTAGTGCGTGGATACTGTTTGTATATTCATAGTGGAGTCAAGAATGATGCAGTTCATTTACAGTACATCAATCTGAGACGAGCTTAACAATTCTGACTAACCATCTCTTTTGTACATGTTGAAAAACTCTACTACTATGGAATTTCAAAGAAGATGGGTGGTAAGGTAGATGTAAAACTAGTTCAATTAATATTTTTTGATTCTTCAATAAATATTACAATAACTTTGATTTTTCATATTTTTATTCTGAGCTGCCAAGCAGCTTTATGGTATCTACTCAAATTTATTAACTTAATTAGCTGAATAAGCCCATATTGCTTTACTATTATTTGGATATAGATTTTTCTTGTGAGAGCCTTCTTACCCTGCTTTCTATATGCTATCCAAGATTTAAGCCATCATTCTTTCTGTGGTACTCCTGCCATAACATGGAGTAATGTGCATATCTCCAGTGTAGCTATCTTTAAGGCTGTGGTGGGTTGACTCTGGCCGGGGACCAGGTGCCCACCAGAGCCGTTCTATCACTTCCCTCGTTCACCAGACAGGGAAGAAAAAGTATAACGAAAAACTTTGTAGGTCAAGATAAGGCCAGGGAGAGATCACTCACCAGTTATTGTCACAGGCAAAACAGACTAAACTTAGAGAGAGGAAATTCATCTAATTTATTCCCAAACAGAACAGAGTAGAGGAATGAGAAATAAAATCAAATCTTAAAACACCTCCCCCCACCCCTCCCATCTTCCCGGGCTCAACTTCACTCCCGGCTTCAAACCTCCTCCCCACCAGTGGCACAGGGTGATGGGGAATGGGGGTTACGGTCAGTGCATCACACGTTGTTTCTGTTGCTTCTTCATCCTTGGGGGAGGACTCCTCTCATCATTCCCCTGCTCCAGCATGGAGTCCCTCTCATGGGAGACAGTCCTTCCTGAACTTCTCCAANTTCTCACTCCTCTCTCCGGCTGCAAAAGCTCTCTCTAACTGTTTCTATTTACATGGTCTGCTTTAGCAGCCTGATGTATGATACCTAAAACTAGAAACCTAAACCCTTACGTAGGAAATATATAGCATTAGGCACCAACAGTCATGTTCTGAAAATGCCTCAGTTAAATGCTTGTTTTAATGATTGTGATTAACTTACCCCACTTCATTTTAATTTTTTTTTTCATAAAAATATTCTTGTCAGGCTAGTCAAATTGTGTTTTTTGGTTAATCCTTTTATTTCCTTACTTGAATTACAAATAAAAATATATAGGACTGTATTTTGGGTAATTAACTTGGATTTGCATCTCGTTAAAGTTTAGTTATACTAATCACAATGACTTTGAGTATATAGGATGACATGTAAAAGTAGTCCCTTTTTTAATATGAAATATATTTCTATTTCAAGGGTTCCGTTGTCAAATCCTTCATTATCATCAAAATGCAGTAACTTCATACCATCGGAGGAACATATTCAGAAGCTAAAAGAAGCAGGAAAAGATGGTGATAAGCAGCTGATCATAGTAAGTAGTACCCTTTTAGTTAGGCTTATAGCTTCTCAAAGAAATTACTTTTGAATTTGCAGTGCGGTGTTTTTATGAACTTGTCTAGAAATCATTATTTATACAGACTACTATTATGAGTGTAAATGATTTGTGAAAGTAGAACCTGTACTAGATTGTCATTCAATGTTGATGGAAAAATGGTGGCAGATAGACTTAACATTTAAAACTGATTCTTATTAAACAAATTTCTACTTTTTTAATAGAATGGCTATTCAGTAAAAATACAGTTATTTTAGGGAGAATGAATTTGCCTTTACTTATGTGCAAAATCTAAATTTCTTAAAATTTCAGAATTGGAGGAGGAAGTGCATCTGGCAGATTGCGTGCAAAATTAATATAACAGATTTATTCCTGCATCATTCAAATATCCATTGTTCTGAGACAAACATAAAGTTTTTCCTGTGGGTGCACTCATTTTTCCCGTAATTTTTAAGCAGCAATGCTAGTTTTGTTATTTGTTCTTACCCTTTTTGCTGTTAGATACCAAATGCAGGCATCTCTTTTAAAATAAGAAAATGCAAAATGAGAAGGGAGTGACACACAGTCACTTTTCTATCTTGTAGAATCATACAACTTGATAGTGAAACAATTGAAGTTTTTGGTTGTGTTTCGTTTTGTGCTTTTAATAATTCACGCATCAGATAATCTTTGAGAAATGAAAGGCTGGAGCTGGGAAGCTGCAGAGGGAGGGGAATCCAGGCCATTAGGAAGGAGGACTCTGTAGTAAGCTTCTTATGAAATTACCCCCTCACATACATTATTAATGCTGGTCTTACTACATTGCAATTTTTTCATGTAATACATGGATTATACACATGAAAATATTAACTAAACCAGAACCAGATGAATTCTGAACACTCTCTTATATCTATACTGAAATATTTTAAAATCAGAGTTTCCGAGAACTAAATTGGTAAACATATCCTTGATTTGCCTGAAGTGATACAAATTTAGGCACTTGAATACCTAGTCACAGGATGATAAATGAACTGTATCTAACATTTAAGAAGTATTTCAGCTGTTGCCTCTTTGAAACTCATTTTACTAACAGAATTAAAATGCATGATTAAATATCTATATTAAAAGAACTATAAGAATATTCCTTTTCATTTCAGTAAAGCTCACTGAATTTTTGCTCATACAGTAATAGAACTTGACTGAAGAATTGCTAGGACAAGAAGAAATGCATAACTCTCTGTTTAGCTACTTAAGAAAGGTTGTGTAGCTCTCCTCTACAGTATTCATACAAAGAGATTTTTTGCAGCTTATTGACTATGCTGGTAGTATTCTTGTATTCAGCCCAAATTAGAAGAGTAATATCTCTTCCCTAGGTATTCAACAGTAAAAAAGTTATTTACCTAGCAAAATTGTAGAATATAAAGAATGGGTCATCAATAAAAAACATTGGGGAAAATGGAAGAGACCTAGTTTCTTGTTTTCTGTGTGTATTTCTGGAAAATGCAAGCAAGCGCTGTATTTAATTTTTAAATGTGAAGGTAACAATTTCATAATTCCTAATATATTTCAGCACTTAGTACAAATCTAACTCACTTTGATTTCATTGAGTTCAAAGTAGGATTTTTATTGTATTGAAAGGGCATTTTCGTAATGCCTGTAGTTCTCTTTACCAAGAAAGCATTAGGTAAGGTATTGCTCTGTTATTCTTTTATGGGATGGGGTGGGAGGGTGTAGAGGAGGACAGATGGGAATGGACTGCTTTTAGCATTGTCAAAATGTATAGAGGAACCCAAATATTTGTTAAGCCATTTTGTAAAATACTATCCTTGACATTAGTTACTGTGGAGACGAGACATAGTTATGTCTAGAATAGCTTGTGCTAGCATCTGGAGGGGAAAAATCATTGAATGACTTCTAAAATACCAGACTTTGCTCCTACACTCAAAAGTTTGGGAGATTGGGAATTAAATGCATGTAATAAAGTAAGGTACATGTTGTAATTAATAGCATTGTTTGCAAAACCATGGTGAATTTTTTTAAATGTTGATTCTGAATGGCTGGATTTTTTTTTTTTTTTTTTAATACTTTCAAAGGTATTTATGTACTTCTGTAGCCATCCTCTGAGAACAGAAAAAAGGTTCATTGGTTTAAAAGCTGTTCAGGTTGAAATTTCTTCTATATGGAGTATGGTCTTACTACACACAGCCAAATCACTTAAATTAGCATTTATAGTGTCTATAAAAAATTTTATAGTCAATAGCTATAAAACATTTTTTATTTCAAGTTTCTGGTGCATTGTATTAAAAGAAGCAGTTCCACTATTCTTCTTTACCTTGAGCAAAGTTGGGAAGTCATGCTTTTATTCTTAGCATGAAACATTTAACTTGCACTTTGTTCCACTTTTAAAAAAAAAATTAAATGCCTGAAAGATGCAGTTTTGGGCTGTCTACTGTAAGATCTGATTCTTTTGGAGATCTATCAAGCCAGTCAGTCTTAATGTATGTACAGAACCCTTTTTTTTTCCTTTTTGTAACCATAGGGGAAAAACTAGTTAGGCTTAGTTTGGATCACCATATGATATGTTATCTTTGTTTTGCTGTTTTTTTTCTATTGAATTTTCCTAGTCTTTTGTATTTAAGTTTGACATCTGTCCTTTTAATTGTCTTTACAATATCTGAGGCTCAGAGTCTGGGATGTTACAGTACTATGTATTTTAATGTTTTCATTTCCTGAGCTATATTTAGAGAGGTGTTATGGTAAAACTAGTCTTTGTTTTCCACAGTACACTCTATTTTTTTTAACATTTATTCCTTAAAGATGTATCTTATCTTCCTTCTCCTGTATGATTGCTATAATGAATAGATTAAATTTCTATTTTTCTTAGGGAATATAATCTTTAACAAGCTTTAAGGCTGTTTGACTATAACAGAAGTCTGTAGAAGAAGCATTTCATAGCTTACTTGCACTATTGTCTTTCTTGGTACACATCATCTAGTTATCAGAGCAGTTTTCAAGCCTAAAATTGTCTTCATTTTGTAGAGGTACAACTAAGACAAAAAATGAGTTATTTCTGTTTTCTTCAGATTTACTTGCTGTCACACATTTTAAAAAGCAAGTCTCTTCAGAGTGTAGAACTTCAGCTGAAAACAGCAAGGAATCTAATACTGCAACAAACTTTGCAAAACAAACAGTGACAGGAAACAATGGTGTTTGAAGTAATGTGCAAAGATTTAGGTTCAAACCTCGGAAAGTATGATATGTTTCTCTGGAGGAAAGAAATTAAGATTGAGGCTAAAAATACATTATGTTCCAAAACCATGACTTGGTGTTTAGAAAAGTAGTCTCTTCTGAATATTTGTGAACTTTACCTTCTTATGCTTCATTTTAGTTGGTAGGTTGACAGGTTATGTGAAGCTGCATAGTAGAAGTTTCGGAGAGTACTGCATTAAAATTGTTTTTTACTTTCCAAGTACTTAAATCTAATGTGCAAGTATGAGAACTTGAATATGAAATCATCTGTTCCTTTAACTTCTGAAATGGAAAGAAATACAAATGTGCAAAGCATGTGTTTTCAATTCTTGTAAAATGAGATATGCTTTACATCCAAGACAAGGAAAGTCAGTTGTTTGCTTCTTATAAAAATTCTGTTTGCCTGCCAGATCTAGGACAAAATTTTGACCGTAAGAATAGGAATTGAAAGAAGCATTAATGCTGCAAAGAAATGTTCTGAGTAATGATCCATGAGGTACAGGGATACTTCTTCCACTTTATGCCACTAAGGAAAAGTGTTCCTTTGAAAATTAAGCCAGTCTTTTGAAAATGATACTCATCAATTTTAGGAAAGAACATGTAAAAAGAATGCACAGTAAAAACAAATCACTGAAGTGATAAAAAGATGGTATAGATTTAGAGTTAATGCCTGGATGCAAGCAAACACCATTAAATGTAGATGATCTTTATAAGTATCAGCAAATGCGTGGATCAGGATTGCTTGATGGAAGATGCTTTTCATTCTGAAGTTTGAATTGGTGCTATATGTGAAAGTGATATGCACACTAATTCAGATTACACATTTGGAGATCATACTTGAATTTTTCCTTACATATTTTTTGGTTAAACTTGAACATAGTTTCCTGTTTGACTAAAATAAGTAATATATGAAAGAAATATTTTGATTTTAAGCTGAAAACACAATCCTCAGTGGAAATAAGAAGGGTAAAAGTAATTTCTTATGAGCCTGAAGAAAGTTGCATAGCTGTCATTTAAAGTTGCTATTTTCTTTCTTAAACTGGTATAGTCCAGTTGGCAATTGCTCTGAAGAATTGGAGAATGGCTTTTGAGCAATCTTTTGTTGTTCACATCACTTAAGTACTGCCTCTTTTCTTTCCTGTAATCCCAGGCAGTGGATACTGCATAAGTGACTGGGGAGGGAGCTTGGTAGTTGAGAGCAGTCACTCTTCCTTTCTTCCCACACAAATCTTACCCTTTGGGACAGCTCTGTTCTTAGGGGGGCAATAATGGCCATCTTTTCTTATTACTGCCCCTTCCTATTTCTACTTCACTGCAGCAACTCAGCTTTCTCTTAGCAAACTCAGGTGGGTTGTGTTTGGTGTCCTTTGTCCTGAGCATGAGAATGTTTTGTAAGGTTAGCCGGGCACCTGATAAAGGAATTCAAGCACAATGGCTGCTAACATTGTGTTGCAGGTTTAACCCTGGCAGGCAGCTAAGCACCATGCAGCTGCTTGCTCGCTCCCCCTGAAGAGGATGGGGGAGAAAACTCATGGGTTGAGATAAGGACAGTTTAATAGGTAAAGCAAAAGCTGGGCATGCAAGCAAAGCAAAACAAGGAATTCATTCACCACTTCCCAGGGGCAGGCAGGTGTTCAGCCAACTCCAGGAGATCAGGCCTTCATCATGTGTAACAGCTGGGAAGACAAATGCCATAGCTCCAACCATACCCCCTTCTTCCCTCTTTCCCACAGCTTTTATTGCTCAGCATGACATCATATGGTTTGGGATATCCCTCTGGTCAGTGAGGGTCAGCTGTCCCAGCTGTGTCCTCTCTCAACTTCTGCACCCCCAGCCAACTCACTGGCACAGCAGCATGAAAAACAGAAAAGGTCTTGACACTGTGTAAGCACTGTGCGGCAATAGCTAAAACATCCCTGTGTTATCAACACTGTTTTGGTCACAAATCTAAAGCGCAGCACCATAGCAACTACTGTAAAGGAAATTAACCTTATCCCAGCCAAAACCAGTACACATTGGAACACTCTCTGTAATATACTTGATTTATGTTTTGATATGGATTGAGAACAGATTAATTGTCCCTTGTAAATATTGCGCAGATTTGTTTTTTAACTTTGTACTTTTTTTTCATATTGCTTTAGCTAATGATCAGTGAGGACATCATTTCATGATGGATAATGACTCTCCATTTTAATTTTTCGAAAATGTTGAATAAAATTACATACATCTGAGTTCTGAAATTTTTAAGTTTATTTACATCCTTTGGCTAAAGTAGTTTTTCAGAAAGATAGGTGCTGGTGATAGCAGGTTTTTTTGGTTGATTGTTTTTGGTTTGGGTTTTTTGGTTGGTTTTGGTGGTGGGATTTTTTTTGTTAAATTCCACAGTGTTCATTTGAAGTGAAACTTGTTTCTGAGTTGGGTCATGTCTTCTGATCCTCCTGGTTAGCAAGGGGATCTACCCATCAGCTTCAGTCTTGAATGCATCTTTCATTGAAATAGCATTCTTTGACCTTTTCATTTTTGTGGAGAGCCCAAAAATCTTTGTGGTGTTCCTTCCTGCTCTTCTTGTATTTCCTTTCCAGCCTGCTTGTTTCTATGGCTGGATTTTATTCTTTGTTCTGTGAAAAGAGTAGAGGAAAAAATAATCTTCCTCTAACTAACACACTAGGTAATCAAGAAGGAGGTGACCTAATCTGTGCCTGAAGAGAGACAAAAAAAAAAAGAAAAAAAGGGGCCCTTTTCATCTCCTACAGAGGCACCAAATGCCTTTTTTGCTTGCAGGGCTCCTTATGCCACATATGGAGGATCAGCAGACATACACCTTCTCAAAGAAGATATTGGTAAGACTTTTCTTTCTGTCTAACACAGAATTAAGAAACCCTTCTGGAGTTTAAGACAACGTTGTTGCAATGTTCAATTGCAATTAGGCTTGAAACACTGAATCTTAGATATCCCGTGCCTATATTAATGAGGATTGCCTGAGATGTTGGGAACGCTTAAATGCCATCTACACATGCAGAATTTGCTTAGGAAATGAAAGTATCCTTGCTCTTTATTGTTACTGTAGAAAATGGAGTTATAAATAGGGTAACACATTTTTCTGCCTGCAACCCCATGTTTTCTTAAATATTGCTTTGAAAAGCATTTCTCAAAGTTCTGAGAGTCAAACCTCTTAGATCTTTTTCTAGTAGTGACAAGTTGACGGTTTATTCTCCAGTACCCAGTATCTGATGTTTGCCGAGAAGGTGTCCCCCCCCCCGCCTCCCCC
>VXBL01008397.1:707866-790121 GCA_013400195.1 Aramus guarauna | reverse complement strand
CCCAGTTTTAAGTTTTTATTTACTCCCATATGTGGTGCATAAGGTATTCTTGGTTGTATTTTTTTCCTTCCCTCTCCATTAGAAAGGACTAGGAACCTTTAATGCAGTATTATTGTTTGTGAGCATTCTTTCCCTCTTGATGCATGCCCTTTCCACTTTCGCTTATGCAATGACATCAGGTTAAAAAGAGTCAGATTCTGTAGATGCTTTGTTAAATTACAAAAATGCATTCTTCCTAATTCCTGACTATTTTGCATGTCCTGGTTTGTTTTTTTTTTTGTTTGGGGTTTTTTTTGTTGTAGTCTGCGTTGTATTTACAAAGCTGCAGGGTTTTTTGTTTGTTTGGTGGGGGTTTTGGTTTTTTTTTTTTTTTGGTCTGGTGTGACTTTGAAATAGTATTTCAGTTACACAAAAAGGCTATCTTCTTTACTACCCTCAGGGTACTGTAAAATATTGTAAAATACTTGCTAAAAAGTATAGTTGGCATTTGTTAGGGCTACGGAGTTCAAGAGATTGGTTTAGATACTACAATGTGTTTTTTTGATATTCACATAACAAGTTTTTAATATTAACTTGTGTGTGTGGCCCGTTGATACAACTGAATGCATGTAAAAATAGTAATATCAGTGAAATCTTTAAAAAAAACAAAAACCAAACAAAAAAATTGCCCCCCAAAACCCAAACCCACTGCTACCAGCAACATCCAAGAAATTCAAACTATAAAATACAATATGGCTGTACTATTCCAGGGAAATAATCTATTCCTGGAGACTCCTGAAACAGCATATGTATTTACAAGGCAAGACGGGATGAGCTAAGGAGTCTGACAACTTTTGAGGATATCCTTGTCCCAAATTTTTTGATGACTTCCTACATAGCCAGGTGCTTTTTTTTTTTTGGCTTTAGATTTTTTTGTAGTAAACAAATAGATATTTTAATTTAAATACCTTTAGCTACTTGATCGTTTGAACAGAAATTGTTTCCTGAGGCTTACTGCAGTACTGGTATGTGCTAAATATGTTAAGAGTTGCTTTATGTAGCTGATTTTCTAATTGACATGTTGTTGTTTTGTTGTGTTTTTTTTAAGTATATTCCACACATCAAAGTAGACTTCCTCTTCACTTATCCTACCCTAGATATAGGGGATATGTTCTCCATCTTCAAGACAGGAATTACTAAGTTCAGTTCAACTGGTTCACCTTAAGATAATCGCCATACATTATCCTTCCTGCTGAACTGCCTTTTTTCATCTTTCATGTATAAACCCTTGATACGCAGTATATTTTGGTGGCCAAATGGGTACCTTGTTTTGAACTATATTACTGCTTTAAAAGAAGTCTGCAGGTAAAATAAAATTTATTAGGTTCGGTTTTTACACCTTTAGGAACCTCATCTTATTCCAACTTTGCAAATATAACCTCAGGATTCATCTTTCCTTTTTCCTTCAGAAAATTAGTATACTCCTGTTTCTCCTTCTGTATATAGTAGGAATGTACAAATTGACATAGCATTAAAGCAATGACTTCCCAGAGTCAGCTACTTTCTTTTGGCTAAGTTCCATATATGTGCTCTTAAAGAGAAGTTCAAGTCTGAGTTTGCCTGGCCAGTTCTGCCTCTAGTCCATTCTTGGAAAGAAATTAATACCTACGTTTTAGATTTCACTAATGACTGCTTGAAATAAGTTGCTATTGTGTGGAAAACTTGAGCTGTCATCTAGCTCTTAGACATACTTAAAAATATTTTTGAAGATGGAGTAAGAAATTACTTGTAAACACTTCTGCTGTGTTGCAAAATGCTTTCTTCTGTAAAGTAGGCTTTTTTTCTATTAATATTTTCAGCTCTTAGAAAAGAAATTCAGGTGATGTTTTCTTGCAAATTGCGCACACAGATCAATTTCCTTTGAAAAACCACCCTCAAATCTTCTTTTGCGTATATAGTATCCTATTTTAGAGTATAAACTTTTTGTTTTTCTATTACTTGTGGCATATGTTAAAATAGATTAAAAGTGACATTTATTGCTGCTTATATAAACTCAATTTCAAAATGTAGTTAAAGAAAAAAAAAGTATTTGAGCATTAAGCCATAACTTAAAACATGCCTTTTTGGCTAAAGACTTGAATCTAACAAGTATTTCTTTGCTCTTTGCAAATGGCACCTCCTGCACCTCGTTATTAGATGCTGAGCCCTTAAACTGAGCATACTTCCAAATTAGTAACACTGTTTAAATGAATAAATAGCAAAGCAATAGGTACTGAGTAGTGCCCTTAATTTGGTAATGGTTGGTTAGAGAGTAGGACGATAACCTAAAGGGTTGTGAATAAAATGGTATGATTTTCCATGTGTATTGTAGCTGCTATCCAGTGTCTGAAAAATAAGTTTTGAACCTTGTGCAATTAAGATAGCATGTCAAACATTGTAGTTAGCTGTTTCCAATTAAGGGTTAAGTCTCAAGTCCTGAGAGTATATTCAATGAAGCTTTTAATCAATGGAGAGAGGGATAAAATCCCTTAATGCTATTTCATTGCCTTGAAATACTTAGTTTTCATAAAAACCTAAAAGATAGTGATTAGCTGTGCAGATGTATCGCTGATCTTAACAATTATTTCTGTAACTTTTGTTTTTTTATAATGTCCTTCCAAACATTAAGGAAAATGTCTCACCTTTGGCCTACCTCAAAGCAACTCACAACCAAAAGACAGGCAGCAGGAGAACTGTAGGAAAAAGCAAATAGTGTGGGGCTGGATGTGGGAATTTCCTTTTTGGAAGATGGTTATATTTACTGCAAATAGGGTAACGAAGGAAAAATTCTCTGTTTTTTGTATTTCATAAAATAAAGGAAGCCATTTGTTCAAAACTAATGGGAGGGGGAGCTAATTTTAATATTGGATAGTTTGCTCTGTGTTTTGATGCCTGTGCCTTTTGAGGCTGTGTGGGTTTTGAAAGATGGAATTCTAAATTCTGTGCTTGTTTTCTCCTGTTTCACTCCATTTTAGCCTCTGTGTTGAGTTTCCAGAAGAGAAGTTATAAAAAGGCATGTCTGATTAAAATTTTGTTGAACAGTATTTACTGTGCTTCCAATTGACAAATGCCTTTTTTCTTTTTTTTTCTTTTTCTTTTTTATTTTTTTTTTTTTTTTTTAATAGGATGCAGGACAGAAGAGATTTGGTGCTATTTCCTGTAATATTTGTGGAATGCTTTACACTGCATCAAATCCAGAGGATGAAACCCAACATCTGCTCTTTCATAACCAGTTCATAAGTGCTGTAAAATATGTGGTAAGAAAACCTTATCTTTTTAAAGACATAAGCATTACTTCTTATTTGCTGTGCACTAGTTAAAATTCATATTACATTAAGTCATGTTTTAATAGATCAGTATCACAGTAGGCCATGAATAATCCACTTTGGGAAAGAAATATTTTTAAGAGCCACGGTAGACACCTTATGTGTAATGTATAAAAATATTTAGTAGGATAGTGGTGCTTCATTGCCATTGCATTCTTTCTGTTACAGTTCCCTAATTTTGGGGGTGGTGGTGAGGGTGGCGATAGGAAGACAAAAAAGGAGTGTCACTGTTCTGAAAGTGCTAAATACAGGTTTCAGTACAACTGGTGTTTGCAGTGGTTGGCTTAATAGTCAGATAAAGAGGTGATTGTACTGTTTTTTGTAACTATGTAATCTTAGATTACTTGTAAATTACTTAATTGTGTGTAATTTGAAGAGAGACTGCCTAGGAATTCAGCTGATACAACTTCACAGTATATTGAAACTTTACTGAATTTCTAGTGTGATTGTAATCTTTAAATATAAAAGTCCAAATTCTTATTCCATAACTTCATTATATGTGCTGTATCTGAGTATATGTCTCATATTAAAGCTCAGATTTGAAAATTTTGTACAATTTAAAGTATATTGTAAAATCAGCTACTTCACACTAACTGATATTACAAGACTTACAGGAAATATCTGTTCACATGTCTGAAATCCAGAATAGAATCCACAAAGTCTATTTTCTTTATCACACATGTTACCTTCAGTACTCTACACTCGAGTAGGTAAGACCTCCAGGATAACTGAACTGAGGCCACCAATTCATTTCATCTAGGTACCAAATGGCTCTTGGGCTACTCTTAGATCTCAAGCTCAATTTTATCCCACTGTTTACAAACATAAAGATATATATCTTCATAGCTAAAGTGTTTGAAACCATCTGGTAGATAGTTCTGGTATTTGTTCTGTTCTTGGTTAGTTTTTGCTGAATAATCCAGACATCTTGAAAGATCGTTTCTGATACACATTAGGTACATTGCAGGGTGAGACTGGGCAGAAAGTGTGATGGAATGCAGTATGTTACAATGGCAGCATATAGTACATTTCCCCATTTTATTCCTGTTTGTCCTTTTCCTGTCCCCTAAGTACTTTCAGATCTTGAGTGTTACCAAAGATGTAAACATAATTTACAGAAGATAGTGTTAGTTCTTTTGGATAGATGCTGGAAGATGAGTTCAATAATTACTTAAAGCTGCTATGTTCACATAAGTAGGAAGCTGCACTGGAGTTTGAATATTTTGGAAGTTGAAAGAGCTGAAATTTCTCACTTGTGTGTATGTCTGAAGTAACAACATGGTTAACGTGAAAGTGAAAGAGCAGACTGCCTTAAACCAGTTGTAAATAACTGTATAAAGTTAGGTATGCTTTTAATTTGAGAAAAACTTTCCCTATTGTTTTCTCAGTTGCTAGGCATCATTTTAAAGCTTCACACAATGTGTACTCGAGCAAATTATTTGTATTGTCAGTTTAGTGAGTAAACAGTTCTATCTCTGAAAACTTACAACTCTAGTTGCATTTTGTGACAGCTATAGAGTGATGATTTAGATGGTTCTTCTCGAACAGAAACTGTAGAGTAAGAGGCAAAGGAAGGAGTTTTATGAATCTTTAAATTCCCTCTGATTTTTTTTTTTTCTCATAACAATTTGATTGACGCTCTGTTTCCTGCATGGGTAAGTAAATTTTGCCATGCTAAATAGGTATTTCTTTAACACTAGTCATTTGACCCACAGTCAGTGTTTCTTGGTGGATTGTATTGTGATAATGTCCATGACAGAAACATCCTCACCTCCTCTTAGGAAATAATCTGAACTTCAGATAAACCTTCTTGCCAGTGAATTAGTACACCAAGTCTCTACTTGTTAATTTTTAGTCATACAGAAATACCAGAAGAATGATTGTTAGTTATCCTAGTTTTGCTAGGAGGTTTCTCTTGGGGGATTGTTGGGAGGATGGCTTGGAGGTGTGATATGCTTGCTTTCTAAGATATTGGTACGTAGTTACTGTGCTGAAACTATAACCACCTTCCTTTCCCTGACAGAAAGTGTTAACTGAACAGTAGCTTCATGGGATTAAAAAAGTTATACTAGAGAAAGTCTTGGTAACTTCTTGGTTAGACTTTCTAGTCCAGGAACATCTGGTCTTGGTGACCTTGGTATGTTACTTTATTAGCTCTCCAGATACTCTTTTTTATATAGTTAATATATTTAGCATTATTGTTGATTTGGAGGCCGTTCTAAGTTATTTTAGAAGCAGTTTTCATTCTGTTATCATTCACATTTTTCATGCCCTATGATGCAGTCCCAGTCTGACTTGAGACTTTTCTCAGTTTTTCTTCCGTTTGAGTGTCTTTTGCTACTTGCTGAGTAGTTCTATTGATGATTCATTTCACAGAATCACAAAAAAGAAAGCCTGTTTACGTTATATGCCACAGCTTCTTGCTGTGAACTGTGAAAATGGACATTATTGTTAGCGTCTTACCTACTTGCATGCAGCTGTTTTGTGTGTTTTTAAAACTACCAAGTAGCCAGAAGATAGTTTGCATGCAAATAATAAATTATTTACTATCTTCAACAATTTTTTTTTTAAGGCCTATCTTGTTTCTTTTAGTAAAAAATTATTTTTAGGTCTCTAGAACTTTCATGATGCCCCCAGAAGTAGGACAGACTAACAAGGAGATGGTATTGGGATATGTGTTTTGTCCTGGATGGTTGATAGAGACAATAAGGAAATTGTAGGCCTTGTGTGGAGAGAGAAGGTTTGGCAAATCTAATGACAATTTCTGGATTTGGGAACAGAAGATTGGCAAGGACTGATATGGGTTTTCTGAGGGGTGCCATTTGTTGTTAATAGAAATGTGCAAATTGAATAAGCAAGAAGGTAAGGTGGTCAAGGATGGTTACTGGAGTAGATTAGTATGAGAGATGTCCCCTGCTGCAGACAAATGTAGGAATCTGTCTCACTATCCTTCTGGTTTCAGACATCTGAAAGTCTCCAGAAAAAATACACCATTCTAGCATATGCATGCATTGAGTAATGACATATGCATCAAGTGTTAACTCCAGTGGGATGGATAACTGTGTGAGATGCATATATGGTTCAGTTTTATAGAATCTTCTAGCTGCAATACAATGCAATATCCACTGTGTATCCTTTCTGAGTCTGCAGTATCAATTTAGTATTTCTGCCAAATTTTTTTCTAAGAGCATTTTTTAATGATGTTTTTAAGTTGCAAACCTAAATATTTAAGTTAGGAAATGCTTGTGGATTTAGGTGCCTGATGTAAATGCAGTTAACGTGTTTGTATTTCAAGTTAATCCTCTTAGATAAGAGTATCTTGAGCTGAAGAAAGTAGAAGCTGTGATTTGGGCTAATGTCTAATCTGATAACTTCTAAATAGCTATTCTGCTGTAATTGCATCCAAGCCCATCTGTAAGGTTCTTATGATTTTCAGATTAACAAAAAACCCCAAACAACAACAAAAAAACCCACGCTAACATCTGACTTCTGGGAACCTAAGGTTAATAGAATATTGGGATTGAAGACAATGATGATGAACTTCATGTCATCTTAGAAAGATTTCATGGTTGTCTTGATTTGCATTAATTCCCAAAGTGATACATTTGAGCAATATAAAACTTAATATTTCAAATTAAGTTCTTACTATTATCTATCTTTTGTAAGAATTTTAGTTTTAAAAGAGGGTAGTATATAACAATTACATCCAAGGATCTTAATATGTTCTACAGTCAAAACCTCATTTTCCATATTACGTTCATAGGAAAGAGAGGCAGAATATCTGTAATTTGATGAAGGAGTCAGGAAGAAGGCAGTAGACCCATTTCTCTGCTACAAATTACCAAGGATAAAAGTGTGCAAAATTTCATACTAAACTTGATTATTAGGGGAAAATTTCATAAATGCTTTTCATAGTAAAGATCAAGAATTATATAGTATTAACCACATTTTCCTCCCTACCTCAGTATTTTTGAGGAAGAAACAGTATAAGAAAAAAGCATAATAGATTTTCATGTATTTGTATTCATTTGAGAAATAGGGCATACACACAAGTCAGAACTGATGTATATAGAAAAATACCAGGTTTGCTGTCCCATTTCCTACTTTTACATAAGAACTTTTAAAATATGAGGAAATGCAGGGGAAGCAGTCTATTGTCTTCTAACTTATGCTTTTAAAGGCAAATCTACATCAGATATTATTTAAACAATAAGCAGAACATAGTTCATGGGAAATGGAGTGCTGAACACTTCAGCTACAATGCCATTAGTGTTGGAGCCATCTTTCCAGCTATATTCTACGTCATTCATTATATACATATATGGTATCCAGTGAAAGCAATGCACTACGCAGTACATTTGTAATTACCATGCATACTACTATTTCATGATGCAGTAGTGGCTGCTCGTCTGTATTGCCCTTTTTTGAATTATTTCTTTCTTTAGTAATTCTGTTGCCATTGTACCTTAATAAGGAAGCAGAAGCAATCTTTAACCTTGCTTGAATTGGGAGGAATAGTTAGAGGTAGATTAAAAATGAGTTAACTGTTCATGGCAGAATTGCCTTACGTTCTCAAAAGATTACAAATACCTGTAGAATAAATAGATACAACATGGAGGGGAGGAGGGTATTGCCACAGTTACTACATACCATGGGGCTCTGTACAGCACCTGTCTGCCCAACTGGTGATTAAGCTATACGTGCCTTGCTGCTGCTGGTTGTAGGTAATGTATTGTTGAGCATAGACTTCCAGTATCAGGGAGGAGTGATATAATTCCATTCTTTTACTCCAGGCTTTGCAGAACATGCATCCTGGTGGCAATAATAGCTTTCCTTTTAACTTCTTTGGTTGTCACAAGCAATGTATATGAATGCTTGGGCTTCTCATTCAACAATAAATAAGCCTTGATGCCCTAAAGTAATGTCAATTAAAAGGAAAGGAAAAGCAAATTTTCTGATATTGCAGTAGAATGTTATAAAGTTATATGGCAGACATAATGCTTTTGTTTCTTACTACAGTACGGTGTTCTTGCCATCCGCCTGAGTGAAGGAGTCCTGCATTAGGTCTCAGTGATTGAAACAAAATACAACAGTCTGCAAGGTGGTTTAATAGTGTTAAAATAGTGGGGTTTTGTTAAAAAAACCCACGTTAATAGGTGTGCTAAGGGAAATCATCTTCAGACCACATGCAAGAAAGATACTGGTACTAAAGCATATTTTGTGTATTGTAGGTATCTAATAGGATCAGTCCCAGTTGAAGCTATAGCACATTTTCCTTAACAGCTTTAATGTTAGAATATGAAAGAGCTGTGACCCATCTTGTGCATTACTTCCATTTATCTGGTTTAAAGGAAGCACAATTCATTCCTAAGACTGAACAATGAGGATACTGAAAATGCAGATGCTTATGTGAAATGTTAGGTTTTCTTTTTTAAACTCTTGGAGCTGCTTTGATAACAAAGGCATATGACTTTAAAATGTCTTCTCTGATGGAAACCAAATAAACTGAAAATCTTGGATGAGCTTAGGGTTTGCCAAAACTTTTTGGACAGCTTAATCTAAAAGATGTATTTCTGAATAAATTCCAAAATGCTTTGATTGAAACTGCCTCTCCTGTGCATATGATCAGTCCCCATATTATACTAATCACTTAAGAAAATTAATAGTTTGACAATAATGGAAATAATAAGTTCTAAGTATTAGTCAATTATTGCATTTTTACAGAATTATTTTTAGACTTCTGCTAATACACTGTTACTGGAAAGTATAACAGCAGTAAGCTGTTCAGAAAGGTTTTCTTCCATCAGATTTCATTTTATTCAAAGTACCTGGCTATTACGTTAACAGAATACCTTAATCTAGAATTTACGATTGAATTTTCTGCATTAGGCCTGCAGCATTCTCGATGCTGTCATGGTAGGATTATCAAACACGTTACATTTATCTGCTGAGTGATGGTCACAGTTGGTTTAAAATAGGCTATAGAAGGCTTTTACAGGGCAAACAGGTAGCTAAAAGGCAGCAAAAGACAAAAAATTGAGAGAGGATGGTGTTTGAGGTTGGAGAGTAGTAATCCTTGCCTGAATTTTTGGAGACCTTTTCTAACAGTCTCAAAATGCATGTCACAATCCCACAAATTGCACTTTTCTGCTTACTTGAATATTGTGACACTGCTGTTTACTGCCCTTTGTATTCAGACTATATTATATATAATTTCAAATAGGATCTTCATTTGTGTTGGCACTTAGCGCAACTAAGACTGAGAAGAAAAGCACGCAGGATTGAAATGGTGTCTGTGTTGCAACCATTGCCATGCTGGGTGCTAAACTCACACTTAAATAGTTCTAGGGCTACCAGCAAGTAGATACATTTCTAAAATTGTTCTCTTCATGTCTTGTTTGGGGTAAGGGAGTAAAATCAGTGTGATTAAAATGAGATACAGATCAACTACTATAACACTTAAGTTTGTCTTTTTTTTTTTCTTTTTGTGGTAGTATATATGGCATTCATTCAGTGCCAAATTCCATTATTTGGTCTTTAGTGGAACGTTATTTTATGGGAAGGTACAGATTTCAATGAGAATTACTCCATCAATATTGTTTCTTCAAAGGCTTTTTTATTTAAAGTTGCTTTGACTAAGACTTGTAGATCAGCCTTTTTAGTGGCTGAAGTTACTTCTGCATTCAGTATTTTTAGGTCCCATCAAAGCAACTTGAGTTCTAATATCTACCAGTCCCATCTTACTAGATTTAAGTGGCTTTTTTGTTTTGTTTTTTTCCATGCAGGTACTGCTCATTATTCACCACGAGTGTGGATCTGAAGAAGAGTTAATTACCTCTATTTTTTTGAGTATGTTTATACTTCAGATACACACAACGTAGCCTCCTTCCCCATTAGATTCTTAGAAGGTAGTTATAAAATTTTTTCTAGTATCCTTCTTGTGGCTTTAACAGTATGATCAGTAACAAAATAAACTATTCCTTACATTTTGGGCAACTGCATGCCAATCAGTTCACTTAGAACCTCCTGGAGGTCTTTCGCATGCCAAACTTTAAAACTGAGTGTGTATTTGTGGAGGTAACTATGTTAAAAAGAAATATTTTATTAAAACTTAGGGGTTTTCCCATTCACTGGACTTTGGAAAATAAGTATTACATAGGTTTGGAAATCAGTTATGTGAGCCGAGTTTGCTACTTCTATTTTAAAATTCAGCTTGCACTGCAGTCCTGGGGGAAAAAAAAATCTAGTTGGGAAATTATAAGACACTTTCACAAATTGTTTCTAGATATAGTTAGGCTATTGTATACATGATTGTATAAATAAGATCATATTATATCTGTTGTACTCATTTTAAAAAGCTAGCTGAAGTTTCCTTCTCTAGGAAAGCAGCTGCTAAATAGTGTGAAGTCTCTGCATAAGTTCAGTGTCTAGAAAATAATATGCAATTTCTGTTTGTACATCATGTGTATGGTTTAGATAAGTGTTTCTTTTATTTAGGGTTGGAAAAAGGAGAGAATTTTGGCTGAATATCCTGATGGAAAGATAATAATGGTTCTTCCTGATGACCCAAAGTATGCACTTAAAAAGGTATGGAGAAAAGGACTGAACTTGTATATCTTACCTTGTTTGATATTTTAATATAAGTAATGAGAATGTTCATAGAAAGTTTGAATAACTTATGTGTGAGCAGTTGAAGTTGGAGTCAAAACTGCAGAGGTTTGTAGCTTTTTCCACAAACAGGTCAGACACCTCAAGCACTACTGTTCTCTTCATAGAGAGGATGGGTCTGAGCAGGAGTGGAAGGCAGGGTTGGGAACAGGATCAACCCACTGATTTTTTTACATTTTTTTAATATATTTACTGAATGGCTGCCAGGTATTTCATGTAATATAAACTTCTTACTGAAATGTATTGACATTATTACACAGCACAAATATGGCACCATTCTCTAAACAATTTTTGGATAAAAGTATATTTAGGTGGAGAGTGGCCGCAAAGTCGTATAGTCCATTCCCATGTCTGAAGCAGGATCAGCTATGGTTATGATGCATCTGACAACTTTCTAAAACTTCTGCCACTGGATGTAACCTCTCCCAACTCTGTTACAGTGCTTCACTATCCATAATATTAGGATATTTTCCCTAAACGTCCAACAGAATCTCTGTACTGAAATTTAAGCTCATTAGGGCAAATCATACTGCCAAAGCTGTAGAAAACATCCTTTTTTTTCTCTTTGCAACAGCTTTTTTGTGCCTGAACAAACTCTGATTGTTTCACCTTAAGAAGATTGACAGAATGTGCTGGTTTTTAGTTTATAATCCTAAATAATGTTTTATAGAGCTCTGGTCATTGTCATACTCTCCTCTAGATTATTTCCATTTGTGCCATGTCTCACATCTCTTTTTAAACTCTGTCTAAAACTGGATACAGTACACGAGCGGAGACTTAGAAGGAGCAGCAGGGTACTTAGATCATTACATTTGTTTTTTTTCAGTAGCATGGCATTGATTCTGTTTAGCTGGGGATTTGCTGTGACAAATAGGTACTTTTTTTACAGTACCACTATTGCAGGATGACGGAATGGTTGACGTTGGAAGGGGCCTCTTGAGGCTAAATTGATGCCCAAGACAGCTCTCTCTAGTGGGTTTTCTTTAGCCTAACATAGAACTTAAGTTATTGAATTGAAAAGAAACTACAAAATTTCTTTTTACAATACTTAATGCAGATAAGTTCATTTATGAAGTTTTGTTTCTCTGGTAGTATTATCTTCATTTTAGTACATTCATTCCACATTTGTTTTTTACTAAAATGGCTGAAGAAAAGTACTTAAAATTCCTAAGTGGGGCAGGGAAAGGAAGACAGTAGCAAATGAAGTCATTTAGAATAGAGTTCTCTCTAGTTCTGTGTTGAGAGAATCTACAGCTGTCACCATTGTGGATGACTGACTTCAAGAGTGGTTACTTAGTGTTTCAGATTGGCTAATTGAACTTGTAATTAAAGGACCAGTACCTGAAGGTTAGATGAAAAAGTAGAGAGTAACTGATACCATGCCTTTTCAAAGGTATTTTAAAAGCTTTTTTTTAAACACAATTTTCATGTGATCAGTACTAACTTCATATATTTATAGCATCAGTAATTCTAGTTTTGCTTTACTAATGTAACTACAAAATGCATTAAAGCAGCTTATGCTGTGTAATGCACCACATAGGAAAGGCCACCTTATTTCTGTCTCATATGAGATGATAGAGGGATCATAGAATCATCACAGAATGGTTTGGGTTAGAAGGGACCTCAAAGATCATCTAGTTCCAACCCCCCTGCCATGGGCAGGGACACCCTCCACTAGACCGGGTTGCCCAAAGCCCCATCCAACCTGGCCTTGAACACTTCCAGGGAGGGGGCATCCACAGCTTCTCTGGGCAACCTGTTCCAGTGCCTCACCAACCTCACAGTGAAGAATTTCTTCCTAATATCTAATCTAAATCTACTCTCCTTCAGTATAAAGCCATTACCCCTCTTGTCCTATCACTCCGTGCCCTTGTAAACAGTCCCTCTCCAGCTTTCCTGTAGGCCCCTTCAGGTACTGTCAGGCTGCTATAAGGTCTCCCTGGAGCCTTCTCTTCTCCAGGCTGAACAACCCCAACTCTCTCAGCCTGTCTTCATAGGAGAGGTGCTCCAGCCCTCTGATCATCTTGGTGGCCCTCCTCTGGACTCGCTCCAACAGCTCCGTGTCTTTCTTGTACTGAGGACCCCAGAGCTGGACCCAGTACTCCAGGTGGGGTCTCGCCAGAGCAGAGTAGAGGGGCAGAAAGGATCATAGAGGCTATTTCAATGCCCGGTTGTAGGTACAAGAATCCCCCAGTAAAATCTCAGCTCCTGCATAAGCTTTTGTTTACATTGATGCTGGAGTTCATATATTTCTTCTTACTTTTTACAAAGCGAATGGAAGTGCAAAAAGCTTGAGGAAAGAGACAACAGTTACTCATTCCTTTACAACAAATCCATACATTTTCTAGCTGCTCTGGCACTGTGCTTGCTATCATCTGCTCAAAACCCTTAATGGATTAGTTCTTTCAAGACTTTCAGAATAACAGATAGAAAACCTTCAGCTAAGCTAGTTTAACTTTTGCATAGATATCTCTACTTCTAGAATATCAGAGTCCACATTTTGATTATCTGCATTCTCGCTATTAGCCTTTGAGGAATTTAAGTTTGGACCTAATGGCAGCTGACTTAGAGCTCTTTACTCTTCCTGTTTCCAATCAAGCATTATTTAAGGAACGTTTATATGGACTGATGTGTTGCAGGTTACTTAGGATAATCCTTAACTTCTGGAATAGCTTTCAGTGTTCTATATACCTCAATGCATTTTTGCAAATTTGTAAATTTTATGTAAATTTATACAAATGTATATTTACATGTGTTTCTTATACAGCATTTCAACTTATTTTCACAGGTTGAAGAAATTAGAGAAATGGTAGACAATGACTTGGGATTTCAGCAAGCTCCGCTCATGTGTTACTCTAGAACTAAAACTCTTCTTTTTATTTCTAATGACAAAAAAGTTATCGGCTGTTTAATTGCAGAACACATCCAATGGGTAAGTGATTGAATTGGAGAAAGGCAGTCTGTGTCAGTGCTTAGTGACTGTGTTCGTCAGGCATTCTGAAATGGTAGAATTATCTTGGAGTTTAAGTCTAGCCATTTAGCTAATAAGTATTCTGCATATGCCTTTTCCACAGAGGAAGAGACTTCTGGTGGTAGACCATTCTGAAATGTCGTTACTCATTTTTGCGTAGTTGACGCTGAGCTGAGACACATACATGGTGTCATATTTGGCTCAGGCATGCTCATCTAAGAACTTGTTACAGCTGAAGGGTGGAATTTTTCTTCCTCTGCTGCTCTTATGCTAGCTCTGTCTTTCCTCTTGCTTGTTGACAAGTAGATTCAACTCCCTGCCTGGCAGAAATCCAGTGTGGATGAAAAAGTGGGTACTCTGTAGGATTGAGTTGAATCACCGTGGAGTCAAACAGCTCCACAGTGAACAGAAGCAGAGAGCAGGACTGTGCAGTGGAGAGCAGGACAAGGAGTCGTACTGGCAGTTGCAATACTAAAAACTGATGTCAGAACTTTGTCGCATATTCTGTCTGTTCCTTTGTAAACTGTGGTGTTTTCTACAGAAGCAAAACAATCTTTGTAAAAGTCAGAGAAATTGATGCAAACACTTTAATGCAGGTGGTAATAAGAATTGGACTATTTGTTGCTGTTATTTTAAATCTGATAAACTTTAGAGGGTTTTTTTGTTTAATCTTTTATCATCTCTTCCAATTTCAAAACTGTTAAATGAGACACAAATATGCAGTCTTTTTTGTAAGACATTTTAGCAAGTAAGTATGTTTAACTGAAATAAATTACACAAGCATTATTTTGTTCAGTCGTTAGTGATGCTTTTATAAAGTGACAAATGTTCTTTACATCACCTGCAGGGCTACAGAGTTATAGAAGAGAAGATTCCAGAAGTCAGTTCAGAAAACGAGAAAGTCATATTTGAAAGACAGAAAGCATGGTGCTGTTCAACTTCTCCGGAACCTGCTATTTGTGGGATTAGTCGAATATGGGTATTCAGCATGATGCGTCGAAAGAAGATTGCTTCTCGGATGATAGAGTGTCTTAGGTAATATAAAAGAAGTTCCATGGTTACATGTGGTTTAGATAGCACTCACTCCAAGACATTTATTGCTACGTGTGTGTATTTTCAAGCTGCTGATGATATTGGGGATGTAGATTTGAGCACCATTGACAGTTCCAGTATTATGTGGAGTTCACTAACTAACGTCAGTATTCTGCAATAGCTTGTCTTTAACAGAAATTTTTCTGCTAAGTGCAGACTGCCAATGAGCTTGGGTAAATTCCTCTGCAGTAATTTTGAGTGAAGGAAATGAGACTGTCTTTGGTCAAAGTGTGAGGTTACCCAAGTGTTAAGGTCTAGGACCTAACCATTGGCTGAATGTCCATTCATAGAAGTAGAAAGGAGGAGAGAACAGAGATGAGTGCACCAAATTATTTGGTATAGCCTGGTGGCTTCCAGCTGTTCTTTTTGATGGCGTTTCTGCTTTTGGGGGAGGTTTTTTGTTTGTTTTGGGCGGGGGTTACTCGGGTTCACTGAGCCTTATGAGATATTTTCAGTTTCCATGGAGCTTTAGTAGCAATTGGTGAGTGTATTCAGCTAAATGCTAAGTAGTAGATCCATAAAAGGACTCAAACACCCGATCTCCTATTTAGATAAATGCTAAAAATGTTGAACCTCCAAAACTTAGGTTTTTTCCAGTGGAAACTTCGTGGAAGTTTAAATGCCTGTTCTGAGTAATGCCAAGAGCTACCCACATCTTATTACTGCTGGGCTTTCAGGTTTGTGCTAGGTGCCTGGCTGGCCCCATCTCATTGGAGTTTGTGGCACAGGTACTGCTGTGCCTGCCAATCCTTGCCGTCTCGGGTAATCGGAGAGCCTAGCAAAGCTATTCTGCTCTGCAGTATGCATCTGGTCTGGCTGGTGGTCTACTAGAAAGTTTTTATCAGATCACGTTCTGTCTGAACTATTGACTGTGTAAGGTTGTTGTTCAGATAAGCATGTTTAACTTGATGATTTGGTTATATTTTTGGCTGACTTTTAATCGTTATTCAGTAGCTTCCTGGAAACTGTTTCTGAAGGAAAGATTTCTTCCCCAAAGCGATGCTGGAGTTGCTCCCTCAGCTACAGCTCTAAAGGATCTTTAGAATTAATTTTAGTGGTTTGTTGCAGCTAGCGAGAAGAGGTCTCTGATTTCCTCTTAGCTTTGCACTGCATCTTACCTTTTGCTGTGCTCTGGTGCTTGTTTGGCCTTCCATTAGCTCATTGCTACGCTAGTAGAAAACAGTTTCACCAGAAAGAGCTTTGTGTTATTCTGGTGCTCTGTTGAAAGGTCTGATGAGCTCTAGAGCTGGTGTAAGCAAGGGAGCCCAGAAGGTTGCAAAAGGCAAAGGCAACAAGTGACACTTGTTTTTTGATGGCAGTAAGCAGTTAGGTCTGCTCAGCCGCCAGTGAAACTTCAACCTAAATGTCTTTTGTAGCAAAAGGTAGTTTGAACAGGAGGATTCTGGTAGCCAGCTAAATCCTGACTTCAAAACATTGAAGGCATCCTTGCAGACTTGTAAGTTCATTTTGAGAAAGTCTGCCTGATTTCACTCGAGTTTTCACGGCTGGCCTGGAGTCACAACAGCCCAGTCAGACAGGCTTAAGAACTTTGCACAATCATCTTCCTAAATACGCTAAAGAGAAGGGAGTAAAGCTGATAATAATTAAAAGGATTTTGTTCCTGTTGTCTTTTCCTCAAGATTTAATGGAAATATCCATATGATCAAAGTTCGTACTTGCTCTGCAAGTACATGTAAGTTTATTTTACAGGAATTAAAAAAAATAATTTTAATGGGAATTTTTTCTGTTTCTGAGGATAAACATTACTTCCTCATTCCCCTGATCGAGGTCTTAAAGCCTGAGATCAGTCTTCTAAATGTGCTCACATAGCCAGCCAGAGAAGTACAATGGTATCCCTTGATTCTCTCCTCTTTCTTTAAATAAGTATAAAACTTACATAAAATATTTTCATGAAGAAGTTAAGCACATTGAATCTTCCTTTTCGTATAGTTAGTACTGAAAGTGTATCACTTATGAATTACGCCTTGGGTTGTGTTCCTGGATGTTCTAAATGAATGCAAGATGTGCTGTCATCCAAATGTCAGATGTTCTTTTCAAACCAGGAAATTGAAATTTCATCAGGTCCTTTCAGCCTCCTCTCTAACCACCCCAACTGGTTTGTAGCTTGTTTCCGTTTCTAGTGATTGCAGTCACAGTCCTAGCAGTCTCTTTTCTATGAAGAAATAATCGGAATGAATCCAAACTTCTTCTTTTTTTAAACTCTGAAGTTGAACTCTTGATGCAACTCGCAAACAATTGCTCTGTACTAACATTTCTTCTAAAACACCCGAACCTTATAAAAACCTTCCCAGAACAGGTGATCCTCCTTCCCAGAACAGGTGATCCTCCTTGCCGCCTGGAGGGAGGAGATAGATCATATAAACAAACAGAGCTATCTCCTCCTCACAGAGCTTCTTCCTTTTGAATGTCGGTGCCACTTACTTAGTGGTTTGTGGCCTAATAGCATAAATATTCTTGCATTATTCCCTGAGGGTAATTATCTTTTTTTTTTTTTTTCCCCATTTTAAACAGGAGCAACTTCATATATGGCTCATACCTAAGTAAAGAAGAAATCGCTTTCTCTGACCCCACTCCTGATGGAAAACTCTTTGCAACGCAGTACTGTGGCACCGGCCAGTTCCTGGTATACAACTTCCTCAATGGACAGCACCAGACTTAACTGCTCCCGAAGGAATTCCTTTTTTATTGGGAGACTTCTGCCAAAATGCACTGAGTTGGGTGCAGACCTTCAGCAGAAGCCAGGGCCATTTTTATTACAGTGAACTCAGGACTGGTAACAACCAAAAGGTTGTACTATTTTATTAAAATTGTAAACAATGCAGTAATAGGCTAACTTTGTTTTTTTAAAAGAAAGATATTTTATTAACTTTTACAAAAGTTTGATTGTATTTTATCTAGTTAGTCATGTTTACATGCAGCAGAAAACTGTTCATAGTGGACTGTAAGCTAATGCAAAGACTCTCTCACTGATGAGTGCGTGTTGAAGTTCTTAACGTGGTGATATACCAGTGCTTCTCGGTACTGCAAGGCTGTTCTCCGACCACCAGTTCCACCAGCTGGGTGAGGCCCTTAACAGTCACTTGCTCCACAGCAGTCAAGGCTACGCTCAGCTGCATCCGGGCAAGAAGCTTATGATGCAGTCAGCGTGGGTAACAAGCCTCACAGACCGTACGGCGGCTCCCGGGGTGCGCTGCTAGGTGTAAGGGAGCCTACTAGATGTCGGAAACTTGTTCTACCCCCTGCCCACGCCTCCCTCAGATTAGTTGTAGAGTAAGAGGTGGAACGCAAACCCCAAGGGCCAGTGTACTTATCATTTTTCTTCAAGTACTGTACTGGGTATATACCTTTGTTAGTGGACTTCACCTTGCTACTTGTCACTCCTTCATAAATCTCTCCTCTTTTAAAGGGTTTGTATGTTGAAAAACTGCTGTGGCCTTTCTTGATCTGTACATAATGTAGATAGATTAAAAATAAAAGACTTGATAGCTTTTTTTTAAAGTTACTTTGTAGCGATACTAAGTGTGAATGAATCTCTGGTGTATTTCATGCTTTTTCATGTGAAATGTTACCTTAGTGGCTAATGACTGTGTGTTTTTGTTCGTACCTGCTTGGGCTCAGAATTCCCTTCGTGAGGGTGCATTTGCATCATGCCCCAGGATCAGCTCCGCCGTAGCTCCGGATCAATATCATCCCTATACAGGGTTTACAGTAAGGTGAGAGGCGATGCCTTCAGCCTTGAATTATAGCTTAAAACCCTACTATAAGGTGGGAAAGATTTAATTAAACTTCTGCTTTGTTTTAATTTTGGAACCTGTGTGCAGTGAGGATACACTTGCTCATATTGTGCTGTCTTTACCTTGGCAGGAAATGCCGAGGTGCATTCGCTGCTCTTAAGTTCTTGCCTGAGCGATACTGTAGTGGGGCCAGACCGAGCCCCTCTTTCAGTTTGCCCCCCCATACTTCAGGGGGCTACAAGCTGGTAGTTACAGCGCAGGTACCTCCTCCCTCTCATCCTTTTGAAACAGGGCTACTCTCCCAGCTCACAGGTACCCAGTTTGAGAGGTGTCCAATTCCGGCAGCACACCACATCAACTCCGTCAACGAGCGGGATGACGGCAGTAGCGTGAGGTGGGTTCCTTGGGGACAAGCACTGTCACGTCCTGTGTCAGTACCAGTTAAAAGAGAGGCAGCCTTCAATTGTAACTTAATATATTCAAATTTAATGAAAGCACATTATAAACATACCATAGCCACAACTTCAGACGGTTTCAGTTCATAAACAATAACATGAGGTAGACTGACTAGTGAAGCTAAATTCACCAAGTTTTTGGTTAAGAAAACTTTACACTAGGAAAGCAACATTTTTACCCCTCTTCCAAAAGTCACAAAAAGCAATTACATAAGTTAAGCAAAAAAGCATCTGCATATGATTCTTTCAGTCTTAGTTTACATTCAAATTTAACCTGTGAATAGACAAGAACATCTACAGGTAAAATATAATGCTGGCCAATTTAATACATTCATAAGAATGGCCTTGGATGGTGAGGCTTACAACCAAAATGGAATAGCAATAATCCAGATGTCGGATAACGGTCTCCCTCCTGGGAGCGCACGGGCAGCCGGTTGCAGCGTGCCGTGGGCCAGAGCCTTACCCAAACTCCTTGCTTCCACGCGGGGGAGAGTGAAGGAAATGGGTTCACTGTTTGGTAAAGGCAGGCAAAGACACTGACTTTCTAACTGCGCTCTCAACCTTCAGGACAGTTTCGCACTGCTTCATCAGAGGGCTAACTCTTCCTAGTAGTCTCAGCACCTGGAATTTCAAGAACTTAGTGCAAACATCAAATACACAATCAAGAAGGAAACCATTTTTTTGAACAAGTAATGCCTGAAACTTCCACACCACACTAAGACTCGGGGTTGCCCTTAAGCCCTTCAGGCAAAGCCAGAACTACTGGAATACATTCAGGTGTGTATCAAAAGCTTCAAGAAGCATCTGTTATATCCCTACTTCTTCCAAGTGTTAAAATAGATAAGGCAGGTTGTGTCTGAGGGAAAATAAAAAATAAATTTACAGGAATGGGTTGCTCACTTGAAATTTGCTAAATTTACAGCATCAGAGTTAAGCTACATTAACACAGACATATGCAAACCATTTTCCTTTAGCCTCCGTCAAATATATTATGTTTTTTTCATCTGTAAACATCTCTCTTCACAAGATAAAAAAAGTTGCTTAATTAACACTATGTGTATAAAAAAAAAAAAAATGCAGCTTTGGCAGGTCCTTCTCCAATGAGTTGGAGGTCAAGTAGAAAGAAGTGTTAATTTCATTGCTTTTTGGGGAGTAAATTAATATTCCTGAATCGCTTTTAAGAACACACTGCATTTTGCTTTTTAATAACAGGGTCACAATGTGCAGGAAGATTATTTTGTTTGTATGGAAACCTCTGGGGTAACCCGCGCTAAGGGCACGAGGAGAGCAGAGTACTGCTACGATTTAACCCTGACAACCAAAAGCTGCTGCACCGAGTTCATTCCAGAACAACTTAACAAGGATCGGTAATATGCTTGTAAGTAGAACAACGTGCGACTACCACTACAACCAATATTTACAGAAGTTAATCAAAATAAAGAGCTGATGGCATTAGGTGGCACATTCAAAGCTCTCTGCTGCTGGACAGAGTCTCTCCTGAGCAGTCCCAGCTCCCTGGGACGTCTCCCCTGCCTCCCCCCAAAGCTATTGTCAAATACTTTGTTTTGCTTAGACACATTTGGTTGTGTTTTTTTGTTTTCCTCTTAAATCCAGCTCCGGCATCATTGCCGTCCTGCAGGTTTTTTTTGGTACGTTGATTCACAGGCGGGTGTGACTTGACACAGCCAACAGGAGCCGCGCGAAAAGGACACGGAGGCTAAGTTGCCTACGGCCGCCCCAAAGGCATGGGATGCACAGTAGGACTCGTTTCCATAGACAGAGGAGGGTGGAACCACAGGCTTTCAAACGTTGACTGCAGGTGTTCTGCTGGGAAATTATTCTGGCCTCTAACTGAGCAGAAAGCATCTACAAGAAGCCTTTCGCTTTGTCCCTATGGTCAAGGAGGAGGTACCTAATGGGGTGAAATAAGGGTGCTGGGAGAACTGGGCGCACAGTGCCTGCCATCCGTGTGCTGATTTGTTCAGGTTTAAGCAGTAAACTCGGAACACCTGTGGAAATTTTGCCAAAGACAGTTTCAATACATACACAGTTACAAATTTTAAACTAACACTGCACAGAGAACAAGACTATTCCTTTTAATACAAATATCTACGTTATATTGTAGTTTCAAACCCCTGAGTATTCCTGTACCACAGTACAGAGCTGAAGAGACACGGTGGGCTCTCCTCCACAATAAATTCCATGTGCTGCGTTGCGTTTCGTGTAACACGTTCAAGCCGCCCCATGCTGAGAGCAGCTTCAGCAGCTTCTTCCCCTAGCTCAGATGGATCTAAAAAAGGTTCTTCTTCAACCAAATGACATCCTCTTCCTAGATCCTACAGCTTGGTTGGCCGTGTGATTAGCGTCGGCAGTTCTGACTGATGGGAAAGTAACTGGAATCCAGGATCCTTGAAATCGTAACTGATGTGGTAATTTTATCCCTAGGAATAAAGCCTACTTCAGAATTGTGGGGAATTCTTTAGAGCAGTCTAGATAAATATTGGTTGCACTTTGCTCCACAGTGATTGTACTTTTTTTTTTTTTAAAAAAGTTCTTTTTTTTCTTTGTTAGCGGTGTCTTAGCAAAGCTTATATATGGCGTCCAGTAAGAAAATAGAGTGGTTTGTCATCACTGCTGTTAGCAGTTTGAAATTCATCCCGAAGTCGGAACTGCCACTCATCCTCCAACTCCAACCGGACTATTGTCTGCCGTAACGAGCTTCTGTCTTGACATATGACACAAAGAGTGGCACCTTCAATTGAAAAGCACATTAGATTCTCAGGGTACAGTAACAACTCTGTTTCCTTCATTCATTTTCAAATCTTTAGCAACATTTCTCATTTAAAAAAAAACAAAACAAAACAACAAAGTATTAGCAAAGGTCTACCAACAACCAGCTAGCCCAGGCTCTGACCAGTCCTGTGAGCCTCAGGACAGAGGCGAACATGTCCATGCGCAGGAAGGCATGGACAGGGAGAAGCAAGTGTGGTTCTAGGGTCTGCTCTCTATCACAAGACGTCGCTGCCTGACTGGTGTGAGTATCTTCAACTGTAGCAGAGAGAGTGGAGGTTTAAGGATCTTGAATCCAAAATCCTTAAATCACTACTGATAATTATGCCAAAAGAATAAAGCCTGCTTGTATTTTTTGTTTCATGGAACATTTGGGTTTGTGCAAGGTCAGTGATGAAACTCTACTAGGTGACCAAGCCCCTTGACTGACTCTTGAGAAAGTCTGCTATCACCTCCTGAAGTATGAGAGCTCCCACTGGAAAAGTGCTGTAAGAGGAATTACAAACCAAATCCCTCACTTTTCTGGCTTAACAAACTTGCAAGCTTCCTTCCACCTGGTGTTACCAGACTGTGCAGTCATCTAATAAGCAGGACAGCTGGACACCTTCAGGGTTTTCGCTGTTCTGTACGCCAGCCTACGCACCTGTTGCACGGCAAGTTCAGGTTCAGATCCCTCCTCTGCCTGACCGCAGCAGGGGAAGGCCTTTAGGTAAAACGATGAAAGTTTTTAACGAGGTTTATGAAGCTCTGATGAGGGTAGACCCCACCATCCTCGAGCTAGAGCTGCCCCGATCTACAGTACTGAATATTTATTGCCATCATAGACAGATTACTAGAGCAGAATTTCTCATCTTCAGCAGCAACGTCTATGCTCTAAACTCTCACATTTCTGACTGGACAATTCATTGACTGCTTTCCATCTATCTTTGTTCTTCTGCACCTGTTTCCATTTGACGTCACTTTAAAATAATTCAATGAACATAATTTATCAAAGCTTACCTAAGGTTCAGTTATTACCAACAGGAACAGAAGTTTTACACACTCCCAAAAGAAATGCTCCATCCGTTTCTTTTGAAAACAATGGCAGCACTAACTATGAAAATAATGGAGCTGTTTAATGAGGCTGGTTATTCTTCTACCTTTCCCTTTTCCTCCGTGCAGGAAAGCACCTGGGATGCCCGGCAGAGCCACGAGATTACCTTTCAGGAACCTGAACCGCTTGAGGAGGTCTGCACCAACGAAGGAGTCACAGAGATAGAGCAGCAGTCCGCTGAAGAACACCCCTTCGCAGTTGACATTGACGGAGTGCGGGCGGGAACTAACATAACATATAGCCACCAGAACCAGAAGGGGAAAAAAAAACAAACAAGCACTTCTGTGTTAGAAAATGCCTAAGTAAGACTTTAAGTGGGATGAAATATAACTTAGTGGTAACAGGGGAGTCAGCTGGTGCTGGTAAAAATACAACCCAACAAGAATGCAGCACCGAGCAAACTTCCCCTAGGAAATAACACACGGGACAAACTTCTAGATTCAGATGTGGTCACCAAGTCTGCAATACGTTATCTCAGGGCTCTCCGTAATTCAGTTTGATTTTCTGCTTCTCTGTGAATTACCTGCTCATAACAATTGTTAAGATGATTTAGGTTGTTCTAAGAAGGATATGTTTGTCAAACACAGTAAGCAGTCCCATGAGTACTGAAACTGCTGAAGCTTGAGCTCCTCTGCACTGGCACACATCTTTGCTGACCACAAGCATCAGCTAAGTGGTTCTCAGCACTGGGGCTCTCCTGTGTTTCAGTGCCATGACGGCTGTTCTGCATCAACTGGTTTCTTCTCTATCTTGCCGCTGACCTCCATAAAATTTGTCAGAACAAATCCCTTGTTAGACTTTCACCCTGCTTCAGACCCAGTTCAGACTGGCCAATGGGTTCAAAAATTCTGATCTCCCTGCCAGAGACATCTGAGGCTTACTTGCAAAAACCTAGTTCCCCTAGAAACCCAGGTTCATACAAAAGAAAAGCATCTAAAAGGAGAACTGCACTACAAAGGATGAGCTTTGTCCACAAGTGAAGCAAGCCACCAGACAAGGGTCGTATCAGAAACTCTCTCAGTCAAAATAAGTTTGTTGCAAGGACAAATCAAACACAGATAATAAAAAGCTGTATGATAGGGCAGTGATCTAAAAAATGTTGTGGGTAGTTTTTGTACAGACTATACAGCACACCCAGCTCTGTCAAGAATGGCATCACTTTAAGGTTTTTGCTTTGTCTGAAATATTATTTCAGACAGATGTGCCCAATTCCTTTGCAAAGCACATCAGTCCATCACAGTCCTCTGGTCTCTACCCACGCCAGTCAGCTAGGAGGCTTCACCACCAGCTCTTCCAGCAGAGTTGCTCCTTTAGCTCCAACAGCAGAGTCTCACTGTTTGAGACCAAAGTCTTCCAACACTACCCTTAATGCTGAGGGTTCATAAAAGAAGGGTTTTTTCACCACAAGAAAGATGTTGAACTAAAGGTTTGCATTTACTGGCCCCCCATTATCCCTGCAAATATTTTGTACCTCGAGCCCGATGTTCAGGTAGCAGTCAATGGCCAATACGGGGTTCTTGAAGTTATGAATGGCCTTCGGGAAGAGTTTGTACGTCGCGTGTTGAAGGAACTTCTCCAGGAGGAACTGAGACGGGGCTGCCAACAACGTATGCTCGCTGTCAGGGGCGCAGACGTACTGAAGAGGCATTATTGGTGCCAGGCTGTCCGAAACCTGCAGTGAAACCAAAGGGAGTCCCTTTTAACCCACCTACTCAGTGTACTTTCTCTGCAGGAGTTCCTCTAGCTGGGGAAGGGATCACCATGACAGGGCAGGAGGAGAGAGAAAGCTGGGGAAAAGAATCAAAAATCCCCGCTCGATTTTGACACAGCACCAGGGCACAGAAATAAATGAATTACTTGTTCTGTGGTTGCTAAGTACTTCTGTGGGTATCTGTTCGCCTAAAGAAGGGACATAAAATAGGGACTTCAAATTGTCACAACGCCATTCATCCTGCCTTACTCCTGGACAGTGAAGGAAATGACATCCTCCTGTGGAGTCATCCACAGAAAACACTTTCTGTGGAGTTTTCTCATAGGCCAGTCCATCACTACAGATTTCACTGCAACCACAAGAAAAGGAAAATTCAGAAAGTCACCTCCAAAAATACTCGAAGCCAGGGATTAGTCAGTTAAATCTGAACTACAGAGGTGATTTTTTAAGAGAGGGATGGCATGGGATGTGTTTAAAACCACCAAGAACACAAATTATAAGATTCCTAGATTAACACCAACTCTTTGAAATACAAGCCGGCCTAAAGCCGGCCCGGGCGTAACATGCTCTGTACAAAAGATTTGGTATCCCCACACCATTGTTCTAACTACTTGGATTTCCCGGGTGGATTTCAGAAGGTTGCCATTTTCAGTGCCTTTCCTCAGGTCTCTTTTTGTCAGCAAGTGCAAGGACTGAAAGTTGTCACAAACCAGCAAACAGTGGAAACTGGCGGCTGCGTTGAAATTATCCAAACTAGTCCAGTACAACTTGCCTGCTTTTGATCAGAGTGTATGTCCGCAAATTCTTCCTCCGTCAGAGATACCAGTGAACAGCTAGACCAAACTCTTTCCAATCCCAGTCCATCTTCTAATAGATTAGGAGGATTATTGTTAATAATTTATAATCAGAAAAATAGTTACTATTTTCTATTTCTGATGTGGCAGCCCTACCGTGGAGTAGGCCATTAATGTCAGATGTCAAATAAGCACAAAATGAATCTAAAAGGCTAGAGAATTCATTATTTCTAGGGGAAACAAGGTCCTGATTTTACCCTTTACGTATGACGGAGCATACATCCGCACTCACCATGATTTTTGGCTTAACGACAAAGTCCTTTTGTCCTCCAACCTGAATATGCTTCTTCATGACGCTGAAGTTGTTGAAGCGGCAGATGAGCAGGCCACTGCTGTTCGTCCGCAGATTAAAATCTACATCTTCACAGAAATACCTGGGCATTAAACACAAGATCGCTAAACCAGCTGTGTGGCTGCTGTGCGTGAGCAAGTATTCACACACCCACTGCTGAAGTGCACCGGAACAGGCTCAGGAGAGATTTTTGGAGACCATCTCATATGGTTCCTGTACAAATTGTCTACACAGTTCTGAAGACTCATTCCTTCCTGGTGTAGGAAAGCAACTTCTGGTCACCTTAAGACCAAAAAGTCTTCCCTTTTCAGCATGTCTGTATGGCAATCAATCATTTCTTCCCCACCCTCTCCATTTTTTTCTTCTTTTTAGTTCTTTTTTAATGCATATTTTAGAACTGAGAGAAGCTCTGTGGTGACCAACTTCCATTTCTGAACAAGCCAGTTCTACATGACATACTTTTTGATGAACTGGAATCAGGGGATAAATGTGGCTTTGACAAGTATCTGGCTAGGAAAGGCAAAGCAGCTGAGAATAATGTTTATCCTGTGCTATTTATGATGTAATTGCTCACCTGTGTGGGCTGATTCCCATCTCATGATTCAACCAGCTGGAGAATGTGAAATCAAGATCTCTGGAAGCCACACCAGACCCCAGCTTGCACCAACAGGCTACAATTCCTCACTCAAACACTCAGGAGCCCTGAAACCAGCAGCAGGAGACCTGGGCGAGATGCCCCAAGGCCAGGCTGTAGCTAGCAGAGACAGGGTTTATTTGATACACGCCTGGCCAGGGGAGTGGGGGAATTGCATATTGCTTCAGTCTGTGATGAAAACCAGGGGTAAAGCCCCAGGCTAACAGTGCTTTATTGCAAAAGCTTTAGGATGGTGTTAGGTGAGGAGGAGGGGAAGAAAAAGAAAGGAAGGAAATAGTGGAAAGTTATTTACTCGTCTGTTCTCACTGCAAACCCAAGAGGCAACAGGGAGGAAAGCCGACTCCGAAGGAAACAGAAGGAATCCTTCCTCCCTCCTCCAGCTTCCAGAGTGCCTCCACACTCTTCCTGTTACTGGTGTAATTCTGGTTTCTTCTGTTTTTGGTCTTGCGGTTATTTATTTCTCCTGAAGTTTTGTCTTACCACCACCACCTTTTCAGTCCTCTGTAGCCCTCCCTGGCCTTGTGCTCTGTCTCTCCCGGTTCTTTGGCTGCTGCTAAGTTTATTTTGATGCCTTATTCATTCAGATGTAATCATCTGAGTCACTCTGTGTTTTATTTTTGTGATTGTGCACTTGTCACCTTAGAAAGGATCTTTCTATTTATCTCGACAGGGTTTAGAAATATGGTGACATTATTATCATGACAGCGTATTATTTTACCACATATATATATATATCCTACCTGTTTAGGTCATATTGCACATTCTGTGTCAGGTCTATGTTGAGCAGTACAAAATCACGCACATGGCACCTGGAGAATGGAGCCTTGGATTTCCTGGCATTCAGTTTGCTGTTCCATTTCTGAACACCCAGTATTGCATAATGAACAATTTTGGGGGTGGCTTCAATGTGTTGGAGGACAGTCTTTAGAGACACGTTCTTGCTGGAACACCCAGGCTCCAGGGACTGGCTGCAAAACACAATGATACACACATAGCTTATTATTTTTATGTAACACACACTGCATATATATATACACACATACACACACATATATGTGTATAAAAAGGACCAAGTAATTCCATTAACAATTGAGAGTGTTTACTCTAGATGTAAAAATATATACGTAAATGTGGACTTTTTAAATAACAGCCAACTTATCCCATCAATTTAGTCATTATAAGAAAATGGGCCTTTCAGCAGAATAAGGTCTTACACGGCAATTTAGAAAGGGAAAAGGAATCACCTTATGCCCCATTACTGGAAGGCTATTTTCTCCATAATGGACAGCATAAGCGCCGAGAAGAGCAAGAGCTTAATGCCTTCTAAAAAGCTAAAGTTCCCAAAATAAACTGTTTTCATAGAGAAACAGAAATTGTATCAAAACAAATCAGGGAACTAACATATTGAGAAATCACTCAAATAGTCACTAAAAGCAAGAGTGGCTTTAGGCAAAGAACAAGCATGAGCAGAGTTTTGTCAATGGTACTGACTGTGGCTCACAGATGTAAAGGTAGAGCCAGGTGGAAGCGTTCAAAAGCAGGAGGTTGGATATCGGTGGTCAACAAGACAAATCTACAGCCTTCCTCCTCCTCCGAGGGAAAGAGCTGGGGTTTTTGCCTTTTAGACAATATACCTAATGCCCAAGTGTACATTTCCTGGGCTATCTGAGTAATAATTGAGTGAATAATGACCTCTGGGAGGCCCTTCGGCCAGGCAGCCTGGTGTTATTCCATCAAAGGCACTGCTGAAAGCTGCTTTTGCTTAGCAATATTTCGAGCACATTACCAGCAGCTCCAGCTGCCCAGATTTTCCAGTTGTTCGGCCTTTCCTAGCCTGTCAGATGCTAGAGATGAGCCTAAGTCGCAGGTGTGCTGCTGTCTGTGCTGGATGAGTGCAGGGACCCCAGCGCTGGGTGGTCACTTACCTCGACTGTTCATGGACACTGTGCATGTTCCACAAGACGCAAGAGTCATCCATGACCACGATGAACGGCCACACGCACTGGCGCTTGACTCCCAGTTCCTCCAAGCGGTTTCGTTCCAGTTCTAAATTGTGGTAGGAAAGCTCCTTAATAAGAAACCTGGCAGCACCTGAGAAAATACCATGAAGACAACACACAGAGATCTTTATTAGACTTTATCACTCTCTCTTCCCAGAGAAAGGCTACATGAACATCTGCAGTCATTACCCTTTACGAACTTAGTGCTCGTAACATCTTACTTTAAAAAGAAATCAATTATGTCCCTTTTTCTGTGTGAGTAAATCTAAAAGGCAGATACCAAGACAACCAGACCTTTTAAGAGACTCTGCAGACCATGATTTTGTGGACATTAATAAAGTAACTTGAACCAAGAAGGGGCTGAGATTCTAAAAATGAAGCTACTTAAAACTCCTTGCAGGAAAAAATCAGCATCCATGAAAAGTCCAAAGTTCAAGTTCCCAGTGTTCAGCTGCAGTCAATATTTAGCTTTAGCTAACTAAAAGAGTTGCAATTTGAAAAATCACATGTACAATGTCTAGAATGAACATTCACAGAGCTGCAGAGCTGAGTAAAATGAGTGAATACAGCCTATAAAGCATCGGATTTTAAACCAGAAAGGCAGTGATCAATACAAACACATATTCCACGTCCCTAACAGCAGTTCTTACACATCATTGTATTTTGCAGAGACATTACTGCTATTATCACAGCATGAACGTGAGCAACTGCTGCAAAGTTTCCTTCATCAACATGATCCACATTGTCCAACATGGATTTTGATATCTTCACAGCAATGCATTGATGGTGTTTCTTACCAACGCCAGCATTGTTGAACATGCCTGGCAGGACAAGCATGATGTGGTTGGGCCAGTATTTACGGTAGAGCGGCATTTCATACTCTTTGACTACAAGGAGGTGAAGGTGGCTGATGCCTTCCATGGCATGGTAGAGGTTCAAGAGGCCATGTTCATGACGCCCACTCGATGGAGTGAAGATAGGACTCTTGACTGCATTCAAATTCTGCTGGAACAGGAGATATTTTGGCAACATCCGGTAAAAAGCAGGTTATTCCTGACATGGGTTTTTATTTATTTATTGTTTACACTGGATTTTAAGATTCTTGATCATTGCAACACATATGAACTGGAAACTAGGAATGCAAAAAGGGATGATTGTCCTCAAAAACTCCAGATCTAAGGACAATCAGGCAAGAATTATGCAAAGGAATTTAAAACAAAAAGAAAATAGAAAAAAAAAACCCAGCCAACCACCACTAAATTGCAAATGTATGTCAGGTTGACTGTATTCAGCATATGTAGCCAGCAGGCAGACAAGAGCAGCACACGCACCTTGTCAGAAACGAGTGGGAGACGCATGCTTTCCAGATGTTTTCCCTGCTTGCTGAAGACAAAATGGTTCTCTTTGGATTTGGGGATTATAAAATGCAGTTGAACCTCTTCTCCTAGCATCGAGGATGAAAATGTGAATGCATGCAGAGTGGAGTCAGATATCTGTATACAACAAAAAAATCGGAAAAAAGATTTGCAAGCAGGTAACACATAAGGAATATATGGCAACCTGCTCTTACAGTCACAATACTGGAAGCCATCAGAGAAGAACATCCAAAACATTCTCTTTCAGTAACTGAAGTTAAATCTATTATATTCTCATTTTCCTCTACCATAAGCCACATTACTGAGGCATGTAACTGGCCTTGCTATTAAAACAATCAGCTTTCTGCACCAGTAATGATCTTTGGCCAAACCGGACTCTTCTGAAGTCCATTTGAGCTGGAGATTATGTATCAATATTTACAAGGAGAAGTGAAAAATATATATACTAGGCAACAAACTGTCCAAATACATTTTCCCAAAGGATTCAAGAGCACTGTAGCATGTGGGTGTGCCTCCACAGCAGAATGCACTGCCACTCAGACACCTCAGCAGCAGCACGGCTCCATTGGTACAGTGTTTTTCCTGTGGCAATACTCTTCTAAGCAGCTAGGTAACCAAGGCAGACCATGCCATTAACAAGGCCATGAAGAATCTGGGTGAGCTTAAGTGTGCACAGTGCTTCACTGAACTGTGTAAGTGTATACAAAGTGCCTATGTATCTGATAAGGTTTCATCCTACAGAAGCATCTGTCTTGAAACAAGGTCAAATCATTTACTCTTAGCAGTCTTATCTTTCTATAATCTTTACTAAAGAATTGAAATAATCAGCCTAAGTAAAGATGGAAAATGAAAGGGGCTTTATTTAGGTTCTGCGAAAGCAGTGAAGCATCTCTGTCCCTTCATAATGCCTGCTGTCCAGTGACTTCCCTTTGGATGTGTAATTTTTCTGAGTTCAATTATCATAATCCTATAGACACAACTCACACTTGCATATCCAAATAGCTATTTATATTTAACACTAGTTACTATGTTTGACCACATGCACAAAGATGAATGGAGGGAACAACAGATCCTTTGGGAGGATTTGCTTGTGTCAACATACTTAATGAAGCATGAGGTTTAACTCAGACCTGCTGGTGCTGCTCTGAGGTAATTGACATTGCACACTGCCAGGTAAGCATGTCTACGCTGTGTTAGGTTAATAGCAAGCTGTTGGGAAAGATTAGCAAGCAAGGAAAGAACGAGTTGAGATAAGAAACCTCCAAGTAAACTACCAGTGGTAGTTAAGAAATAATGTCTGAGCTATTAACCAAGAATAATCTTACCTGACAGTCTCCTGCAAGCATAACTGTTTGTTTTAGAGATCAAAGTTTTTTAACTAAACTGTTAAAAATGATCATTTTTGTCTAGTGACTCATAAGCTACTGCCGAGAAGCACGCACAGTTACATACACAGGGAGGAAGAAGTAGGCCTTCCAGTCTCCCGTCACAGGTGTGGGGCTGGCATTTAGGTAAGACAAGCATCTCTCTTAATTTTATAGTCCTCTCCCATGAGAAACTGCGAACCCTCTGGGCGGGCTGAATAATGCTTTGGCTTGAGACAACTAGTTACAATATTCACCCTTTGTCAGAGGCAACCGGAGAGGAGAACGCAGCAGACACAGTTGATGCTCCAGGGTCTGTAGCTCCATTATCTCCCCTCAGAACGGAACAATTAAACAATTCCATCTCAGGGAAGGTGAAAGCATGAGACCACAGCAGCATGCCTGGAGAGACCACAATAAAATCAAGGATGCAGTTTGCCCCTGGACCTTGACACGAACCTGTGCAGCGGGATTAATGTCCATGTACTGATGGCACTGCTCACAGTGATGGAACGTATTGTAAGCGGCGTATTTAGTCAACATCATGGACACAGTCTCCCTTTTCTTAGGTTCCTCCGATTTTGTTTCTTTGCTTGTTTCTATGCATGAAGAAAACAGAAAATTTATGAATGTTAAAGACTGTGATTGCAGCAACAATTATTGTAAAGAACACACAAATTGCTTTGTTTCATTTCATTTTGGAGACTAAAGGCTCTTGTGAACTCATGTGTTCAATCAAACCAATAAAACCTGATTCTCTGTAGGAAAGTAGTCCTAAAAAACTCTACTTACCTTGTTTCACTCTTGACAGTTGTTCTGTGTATACGGGACTTATAGTTCTGTACTTGGGGTCATGTACGTTCAGGTCAAAAGACATTTTGCTGAAGATCTCAATATCCGGCCAGTGGTCATTGCTAGACTGAGTAACCTCACTGTTTTCTGTGGGATCTGCAACAACACACTTCAGGTAAGCGGTATCAGATACCCACTGAATGGTGTTTACCTGGTGTTTGATGATTGACAATTGCACAGGAACTCACACAGGTGCACACACACACACACAGACATCTTTGAAGATCATCAATATCACCAAAAATGAAATTATAATCCACACAAAGCCATTCCAAAGAAATAGCAATTCCTTGGCAACTGTGTGCAGGTGAAGGAGTCTCACAGGTATCTCTCTGCTCTGCTCCTCATCAAGTTGCCAAGGTAGAATTCACTCTGTTTTGGCATAAAATGCTCAAATGAATGGTCCTATCTGTGCAGAAGATACAGGTGTGGTGGAAGGCCTCTCTCTGGTGGAATGAGGAGCATCAGGCAAATGAGAAGTAAAACTACCCAAAGGCAGAAGGATGAAAACAAGGAGAAAGAGGCTGTATAAATTTATGAACTAGTAGCTGGTAGTACATGACAAAGGCAGTAAAGACACATCCCTGTTAGAGAATGGGATGTGGCCAGCAAGGAGCAACTGGAACTTCTTTGCTTTGATCCAACAGAGGTAAGTCTAAAGTAGAAAATCAAGTGCAAGTAATGGGATCATTAGATAGCACTGGCCAAAGAAAAAAACTTTGGACTGCAGTTTGAACATGACTAAATTCAGTTAAAATGAGATGGAAGGAAACACAAAAGTAGGTGTGTAACCGAGGTTACTCATTTTAGAAAAGCAAATTCAGATGAAAGAAAGGTTGAGTGTACAGACAAGCACATGCTCGCCATACCCTGAATGACCCAACAGGATGTGAGCCAGCAGCAGTTTAGAGGCCGTTAACCTCAGTGGCACCGTGCTACACTCACATTAAGATATGCCACCGGTCAGATGAGGCGTATTAGTTTGTCCATACAGACAAATTCTGAGGAAGCTTGCTCTGTAAGTCAGCTGGCCTGAGAAAACCAAGGACTTGCCTATGAATAAGACTGGAACTTCTTGGAATCGCAGGTGCCAACCAACCAGTAACCACCATACCAACCACAAAAACACCAGGAGGAGGGGGCTTCAGAGGGACTACATCAAAAACGACACTAAGAACAAATAAAGTCCATGAGGAATGGAAAAAGCTCACCAGTGAATGAAGTTTTGTCTTAAATGTCAACAAGTGTGAGATAAAAATAAGCTTTGCCAAATGTCAAGCTGAAGTAGACCTCAGAAAAATGCATGAAAACAAATGACAATTCTCTTCGCTATATCACCTCAACTACATATTTTTTTTTCTTTTTCTTTTTACTTTGACGATTGAATAATCTCCATGCCTGATTTCAATGCAAGCATAGCGAGTATTATCATCATCACTGTTTAAGAGGAGATACAGTAATCTATGGAGCTCTGGGTCCATTACTTTGACCTTGGTAATACTCAAAACTTGGGGAGGGTGAAGGAAATAACTAAAGATGTTGAAATAAATGTAATAAAAAAATGCAATAAAATGGAACATGGTTGACCAAAGAAATCCTGTGTTGCTTTCATTATGCAGCTATGATATATCTATTTCTCTGAACAAAGGAAATGCAATGCATCTTACCCTTCTGGACTTAAGTATTTGATATGATACTATATGACAACTTATTAATACAGCTGAAGAAAGTGGACACAGTGAATGGTCTGTAAATTTAACAAGTTGATTAAACAGAAGATGGCAGCATGTAACATCATAAGCATTAAGATAGATGGGTATTATCAGTGAAGTTAAAAGATCAGTAGAGGGGCATACTGTTTAATATTTTCATTAATGTCACCAACTCAAAAAAAAAACCCCAAACTTGTTTGCTGGTGGCACACTCTAAGAGTCACTGTCAATACGGAGAAGGAAACGAAGATCATCCAGAAAGAATTCAACACACTCGAAAACTCTAACAACAGAAACTGGATGATATTTAACAGAAAAAATATGAGTCATATGTACAATCAAGGACTAATAACAAGCATTTCTACAGCAGGTTGGGAGCACCTCGATTGGAAACGACTGAGTTGCAGAGGAACCCAGGAGTACAAACTATGCATCAGTGCCAGTGAAATGGGAGAACGGAAAAGATGAGTGCAATCATAGACTTCAACAATCATGGGGCGTTCAGTGGGACAGGGGAACACGTGAGCTGTTGTACATGGGTTGGTTAAACATCCTGCAGAATATCACGCTCTGTTCTGGTCACTCATGTACCAGAAAGATAAACTGAAAATTGATGTGCGGGCAAGAGTTGCTAAACCATAAGGAGAATAAAGAGACTGCAGCTTGTAACGATTCTGTAAGAAGATCCAGGCTACCTAAATGAACACTGAGAGGGTAAGATTTCTGCCTGACTGCAACATAGAAGCAAACATCAAAGAGGAGAAGAAGTATTTTAATTTAGATTAATATTTTCTTTGGTCCCCAAGAGAATGTTTATAATTGGGACAGAAACATCTTTGGGTTGGAGAATGAAATAACATTTTCAATCATCAGAACACTAGGGCTCTGAAAAAGCATTCCAGGAGAAGTAGTGGGAGCAAAAAAGCCACAACCAAAAACCCCAAACAAACCCAAACTGCTCTTCAGATGGAGTTCCACGCATTCCTGGCAGGGGTGTGACATGTTGCTGTAATCACAACAGGCCAGACAGCATGATGCAGAACTTCTCTTACACTTTGATACTTCATCCTAAGTTCCTGGGTTACTTTAGTTCAAATAATGAGAGAGTAACAGTCCCCAAAGCTCCAAATAAAAGGAAAATACATTTTTTTCATACAGAAGTACTTTCTGAGCAGAAATACAAATTAGTCTTTTCAAAGGTTTGACAACAACTACATTTTCAGGCTGCCAGTCTAACGGTCATGAGATTTATGCACCACGGAGTTATCGTCACTACAAAACCACAGAGTTATGTGAAAAACACCCCAAAGAGGACTCATTTCTTAAAGGGTTTGCACGTCTCAAGGCAAAGTCCTGCCACAGCAATTAATGGATCTGTGAGAACTGACAAATGACTGCAAATCCAAAGAGGTTCCCCCTCCCCTTTTTCCTCAGCGTAAACTGCAGATAGTCTTACTGAAAACTGGTATCTAATTTATAATTAAACATAAATAATAGTGATGTTTCAGCCAGAAATGAAATGTTCTTAAATGTCTTGTCTGCCTAAAAGCAGCCAGTGCTTAAAAACTAGCAAGGAAAGAGACCATGGGCAGATGTTGCCCATTTACAGTTTTGTGTTCACTTTCACTTTAGTGCTATCCAAATATATCAACCCAAAATACACTTAATAGTTCTCAGCTAAGTCCAATATAAAATTTACACTTTTATTAATCTATATTTAAATATGTGCAGACACCTACAGTAAGTCTAGCTACACACTAATGGACAGGACAAGTAGTAGGTGTAATTTATAGTCTTTCCGTAAGCCTAAGAATTTGTCACTGCTGAATAATAAATAACAGAGGCTCTTTATAATGCATATTAAGAATGACTACTAAATACTTACTGGCATTAATCTCTTCTTCATCGTACACATCTACTTCCAGCAACCGGATCAGCATGCGGAAGAGAATCCTTAGGAACTGCAAGTATGAGCCAGTCTTTCCCACCTGAGCCAGAGATGGAAAAAAGTCCGAATCTCAACTCAGATTAATACAAAGGCAGGCTACATTTCAGATAAACACCTTTGGGTTCACCTCGTTCTAGGCTCTGCCTGAAAACATAACAAGACGTAATATTCCCCGTTGTGCTGAACAGTATTACAAAATCGATCTGTGAGAAAAACCTGGCCCGCAGCCCGTATCACTTTTGTATGCAGGGAGATCCGCAGTGATAATCAGCTTCTCTACTGATACGCTCATGGCAATTTTATGCCCCGTGTCATCCACACGTATTTAACTTAGGCTAAAACATGACATGCAGATTCACCCTTCCTCTCCTTACCACTTCCAGCATGGACTTAACCTTAAAATTTGCCTGATTTCTGACCTCGAAACTCATCACTGCATACAACCTTGCAGGGGGCCTTTACAGTACCATCTGCAGACCTCATCATCGGTCCTCTCATCCTGCTTAGAAGGCAAGAGGAAGGAACTGTTCTCTTACTTGCGGTGGTCCTGTCAAAAGCAGACGCCTGGGATGGAAACTCCTCGAGCCAGACGTCTCACCCTGATTGCTGAAGTCTGCGTGGTGCTGTCGGGCTGTTGTCCACTGCCTGTAGTAGAGAGACTGCTCTTCACTGTTCATGTCCTTGTGAAGCAGAGGCCTCAGAGAGCTCAGCCAAGATACGTCAGCATGAGGCAGGAGGGAAGAGGAGGAAGGCAAATTCCCACTTTTCTGTGAGCTGAGCAGACAGTAGGCAGCTTTCGACAGGATGACGATGCGTGGCAGCGCAGCACGGAGGGCCTTGCTGTCTTTGGCCGAATGGGCAGGCCACCGAAACGTCTGGGAGACTGAAGACAGTGACGATAGTTTTGAAGTAGTGCTGCTTGCCATCTGGTTACCCAGGGAGTCGCATTCTTGTTTCAGGGTCTCTCCGGCTGTGAAACCAGGGTAAGATCCCTCATCTACTGAGCTGTGCACCACAGTCTGGAAGTTAAGCGATGGCGCTTGCTTCTGAGACTTGTCTGCAGCACTCGAGGAGCTCACGCCATTGTCTGCCAGGGAACCTGGGGAAACAAAGAGCAGGCAATGAACAGATACTGGCTGATGTAAGAAAATGTAAAGAAATCATGAACTCATTTGATCTATGGGACAATCCCAACCTTCAAATACTTCTGTTCAATGAGTGCTGCTGGGTGAGCTCATCATGTGGCTTAGGTCAGTGTTTCACCACTTAAAATCATTGACATCCATCTGTCCCTCTTGCTGGAGAGGCAACAGCCCTTTTAGGGTTCAGAGTCCAAACACAAGTGTCTCAATCCCAAATGACTGCTAAGCTCCGTATGTTAACTACTATTCCCCATCTGGGATTTGGAATTCAATCACAGAATCATAGAATTGTTTAGGTTGGAAAAGACCTTTAAGATCATCAAGTCCAACCGTAAAACTAACACTGCGAAGTCCACCACTAAACCATGTCCCTAAGCACCACATCTACCTGTCTTTTAAACACCTTCAGGGATGGTGACTCAACCACTTCCCTGGGCAGCGTGTTCCAAGGCTTGACAACCCTTTCAGTGAAGAAATTTTTCCTAATATCCAATCTAAATGTACCATCCAGTGATGGTACAACCTTCTGAAATTCAACTATAAGACACCACTGTATACACAGATCGATCTGACACTTCATTCTATGGGGAACTGAGCATTCATTTCACTGCAACCTTAATGCGAGTTCAGCTATGCTCTCTCCACCATACCAGTCAGATTTAGTTAGTGTATGGGAAGGTCTGGTGCATGGCAAAGATCCCGTTCAGCTGTCTTAATACCTCAAACACATAGGGAAATAAAGGGAAGGAACCAGTGGCACCTGAGAAATGCAAGGAAGGGAAGGCTTGGTGGGAGATGAGGCTCCACTGATTCCTGAAGAGTTAGGGCAAGACCCAGCCATTCTGTTGGTCTTGGCAAGAAGGCAAATATCCATCCTCACCCCTAGCTACCCCTGCAGTTACAGAGCATTTTTCTATTCCTAAAATTTTATACTATCCATTTCTACTCTGATTTTTAAAATCTTTTCAGGATCCACCGGACAAAACTAGCAACAAATGTGAAATATAAGTTTAAAAATAAAAATCACAAGGGACCCTTAGCTATGGCATACCATCCTCCCATTGCAACACCATCCCCTTTTAGCTGTATACAGGAAACTTGCTCACTGTGGAAAGAATCTACTACTAACATTTCATTGCCTAGCCTGCAGCAAGATACAGCTAAGCAACCCACATTTAACTAAACATCTCAATGTTTGCATTCAACTTCCAATGACGTAAGAATGAAGAATTGTTTTTCAGCGTAACAGCAGAATAACTGACCTGAGGTTCCAGTGACAGCGCTGCTGTTACTCTGGGGTCGGTCCAAGTCTATCAACAGCTCATCAGAGTCATTCTCGCTACCATTAGCTTTCTCATGCTCCTTCTCACTAAGGTCAAGAGCTACAATAGGTCCCTGAATTGCCTCCTTCGAGACGTAGCAGCATGCCAGGCCTACTTCTTGCTCTAACGCAGTCCGAGTTAAGTAGCTTGAGTCAATTAGTCGAAGGTCACAGTATTTCAACGACCTAGAAAACCCAACCCAAGAAAAAAGGAAGTTTTGTTTTCTCTGAGTTTGAAGAATACTCCCTATCTTTAAATGCTTATTAAATATTCACAAACAATTTCATTAGCCAGAAAATATAAAATAATTTTAAAATATTCAGCACATAAGTTACGCTCTTTGGTACTTTGCACAGACATTCACTAACCCACACAGTATGGGAGCTTTATTTTTCACAAACTGCACTTTCCAAAATTTTAAACTGCTCCCAAATAAAGTCTAACATATACTTTTTTTGTGAAAAAATAGCCAGATGTTATCAAACCACTTACCCACCCCCCAATTTATCTAAACATGATAGAGAACAACCATATTGCAAGAGTCGTATCAGCACCTGGGGAAAGTTTCTCCTAGAGGGTCCTTGCCAGTTAGAATAACAATGCAAGGTAGACCTTCCAAATCCTGATAGGTGCGAGGGATCCAGTCCTCCTGCTCATTTCCTCTCCAAGCCTGTGAACAGAGAAACTTCTAGTCACATTTAAATGACACCTTATAAACCTTAGCCCATTTTCTTTTTCAGTTCCTGCTTTTTCGTTGTATACAGAATTCGCTTACTCAACATCCAACAGGAAGGAGATCTTAGGTACAGGCATGCATTTTTTTCTGGTAGTGAAGCATTAGCCAAGCATTAAAGGCACAGAAAAAGGATACATACCATGTTATTCAGTGCTGGAAACATACACCTGGTATGGTATTAGTGTGGTCGGTCAGGACAAAAATGCAGTTGATGCCTTTGATTTCAAGCTGGCACAGATAAAAGTTCTTTGAAATTAATGTAAAGCTAAAGTAAGACCTTCAAGTGGAGTATGAAAATGGTTCCATGATCCTCAAATATCTGTTTAATTATTCTATATAATGAAAGCTTATATGAAAGAAAAAAAAATCCCTTTCACTGGAGGTAATCCCACAAGAAAAAACTTACCTACAGTCTACCAAGGCCCAAGACCACAAAACTACCATTTTCCCTTAACACTGGAGAGGCTGGTAGTGTCAGTTCCAAGCCCTTACACCTTTCAGTCCCCTTGGTTCATCAGAGCTTACTGAACCTGGCTGAGCCCAGTTGTGGTCTCTGTGTTGGATGCAGCCTCCTAAAAACATTGCTCTACCTTGAGCAACAGTATCTTTCTTGCCGTGTTGTACAGTGCCCAGACTTCCAGATGATACAAGCAGTATTTGATCAAGACTGGCATGGACATCCTACTGTTGAAAGGAAGTAAAGCTGAAAGACTCAGAAACTCTCACTTAGAAAGGTAACAAGTAATTCTATCTCTACAAACACTGAAATTCTATCATAAAGCTGAAATACAAAAATGCAGGTTCATATCCAGCCATTCCTGACAATACATTATGGGTACTGCCAGGAAAACTGACAACACAGCCTTTTAGATCACTGACCAGTCAAGACAGGAGATCAGCAGAGAAGCTCTTTCCAAATAACACAGAGACTTCACATTTCCATGCTAATCAGACATTAAGGTCACTCCAGACAAGGAAATTAAGCCCTAATGGTTATGGAATCATCAAGTATTTGAGCTACAGCGTATCAACCTGCTGAAAAAGTTTTTCCTTCCTTCTTATTAGTAACAGACAAAATCAGTTCTGGAGAAGACTCTTACCTAGCTGAGGCACAGAATCTGCTTTGCTGAGTAATAAGCAAGCCCAACCACTCAAACTGCCCATTAAAAATAATATATATGTGTATATATATATAACTCTTAGCACAAATGTGCAAGACAAGAAGACACTGCTCTCTTGACAGAGCAACAAGACTTATGCAAGCTTTGTGGAAAACACACCTTGCAAGAAGAACTCTATCTTGAATTCCCTCTTGGTTCTTTTAGTCTCAATCTGTACTCGACTTGTTCTCTCCTTACCCTTCCTCTTCCCCAGAAAGGCTGTGTTTTATGAGTAATCATCTCAGGTAGATGAAGGGGATTGAAAAGGAGGACTCATTAGCAGATCAATGACTCAGCATGCCATTTGACCTTTTGAAAATTTCTACTGAAGAAAAACTATGATTATTTTTTTCTTAGCTTAGGAAGAGCACAATTTGGAGTAATATTCCCCTTTTCTGCTATGGCTGTAGTGTCTTTCCCCAGTCCTGATTTCTTTCCCCTGTTGATTTCAGCATCCTCTGTACATGTTCACAGAAAAAAAATTACTTCTCCAACTACCTAACAAAATCTACTGGCTCAGTGAAGCAGCCTCAGCAGCAGAGAAATATTTTCTGGCTTATCAGGGCTGGTCTGGCCTGCTTCTCCAACAACAGAAGTTTTTGAAAAAGTGCACGGCTAGAAAATGAAGCAGAGGAAGACAGATACAAAGCTGATTTTCCTTCTGCTAGCCTAAGGACTTAAAAAGAAGTCTGACTACCCTTGGCTTTGAGCTGTAAACTCGCATGCAGAAGATGTATTTCTTGACCATCTTACTCAGGAGGGGCAGAGAGCTGCAGCCCCCTGGGTTCCTCACTTCTGAATGCCCTCTTTTGATTCTTGTTACACTTATAGGGTATGCCATGACAGCACGTCTAGTCAACAAAATAGTTATATAAATTATTTTCCATCTCTTCTTTCATTCCGCACCTCTGAGTGTGCCAACCCCCTTGAAGCCTGGCTCCCTGATGGAGAAGAGTGACCTGTCTGGCTGGCCAGAGGGCTTGTTCGACAGAGAGGGGAATGGTCCAGTCACCAGGACTGCAGAGACGGTTGTCCACCCTCCCTGCCCTGCCCTGGCACCACACAAACTGCTAACACCCTCTTAGGGAGAGGCTAAGTTAAGTCAAACTTTTCAGCTGGGGTCACTATCAGCTATAAAGTTTCCCTCCCTGTGTCTGAAAAAGGTCAGGATGAAGCCTCATCCTCCCTGCAACCAACAGCAGTTATTGGTGGGACCAGTATTTCGAGCCTTAGCCTCACCAGAAAGCACTCAGTAGCTTCATATTGCNAAAAAAAAAAAAAAAGCCTGGATGCTCATAGTGGAAGATTGCAGTGATCAGTTCCCCCACTTGCTCTAGTCCTCCACCTTCAGTACCCACCCAACATCAGGAGAAAAGCTAATGCAGCACAGAGACTAAATCAAAATTGTCTGCAATAAACTAGACTCAATGGTAGCATGGCTGATGATTTATAATGGGAATCAGTTACCCAAACATATGCTTGTACCATTTCAGATACCCCATGTTATCCCAGGCACCAGACCAGCAGGTACAGCAGACCAGCACAAGACTCACAGGTGACCTTCATCATTCTGACTGCCACTGCTATAACACACCTAAAAAGACACTACAGGGTTATCTTTGGGCAACTGAATTCCTCTCCTCACTCCCTTCATACGCATGTTTTGGAGTTGAGTGGGTTTTTTCTAGTGATCTACAAGGAAAGAAACAAGTCCAGAATCCTACAGATTTGTTTACTCCAAAAAAGCATCTTATATTGTGGCGGAGAGGGATAAGAAGAATTCTTTAGAAGTCTTTTCATTCTCTACCTGATCAAAGTCCTCTATTCAGATCAGTGGCTACATGGACATTCAGCTGCAACAGCTCTCAGACTCAATCCTGATCCTCACTAACGGCCTCACAGGCTGCTCCAGCAATGTTTAAGAGCTGCAGCCCTTTACGACAAAGGACCTTAAAGAAAACCTCACAGGACTCACAGTCCAGAACGATTTAAGGTTGGAAATAATGCCTAGCCAAAATAAACAGCAGGACAGAGCTGCTATCTCACATGCTGTTTTCTCTTTCCCAACGACTTTGTTGCTCTCTTCCCTCTCCTGCTGCAGACAAGGTTTGAGAAGCAGAGGTGGTAGCTTCTTTAAAGGACCTTTTATCTGCTTTTTGTTGTAGGCAAACTTTTTAAGAAAGGCTTACAAAATTAATTCCTTTTCTGTGTGGCTTTGAAGATAGTGTATGACTCATGGCAGAAACAGAAAATGAATCTCTCAGTGACACTTAAAGCAAGGATCAGGACGATAACCAGAATTATTTTCAGGCTGGTATCTAAGGCAGGCAATCCATTTCCCTTTCTTTAATGTAGTGAGGTTCATTCAGCAAGTGGATTTGGCTAGCAGAACCATGCTCTTACACATGCAGAAGTTTAGGTTCGTGCACATATGCTGAGCAGAAGAGGCTTTCAGCATGCAGTGGTTTGAGAAAAGAAGTCTATGACAAACAGCATACTTTACCAGTTATCAGAAGGGTAGAAGATGGATGGACAGAGCAGACAACAGATACACTAGACAGACAGATAAGTTGGTGGAAAGAGTTAGTTTGTCTAAGGAGATCTGAGCTCTGCTTTCAGAGCTTCAGGGACGAACCCTATCTGGCTCATGCTGTTACTCAACTTTCACAAGTGAGATAACAGCCGGTGTTTGAATCAGTAACAATTCTGATTTTTTCGGAGTTTCTAAATCTTCTGTGCTCATCCAAAGTACAGTATTCTTTCATGGAGACAGATCGAGAACATGCACCATTTTCCCATAGAATAATTAACCTATAAACACGTGTGAATGCACACAAAATGTGTACGACAGTCAGATGACAATGACGGGCATGCAAAGAAGTACTTCGTTTCTGCTAACCTTCAACCGTGTCACAAAGTGTTTGGCGACAGCAAGCTCTGAAGCAGGATTCCCGAGGAGGATCTCAAAACGATACTGCAGACCTAACTTGTCTCTTACTTCTTGTAACCTCTCCTTGGCTAGCATGGCTAGCTGCACAGACGGCACCCTAATGACGAGCATGTGGCCACAGCCATTCTTATCCTTTCCTGGAGAAGTGATAAGGTCATCCATTATGCTGAGCGTTTCAGGTGTGCTGTGATCTCTTAGTGAGGCCATGGTCGTGAGAGCCATCAGAGCTTGGGAATACTGCTGAATGAGAAGGTAGCAGCGAATCACCATGCTGTGCAGCCGGGGGTACCTTGGAGGAGATACAGTTCTGGGTTAGCACATGCAAAATCACAGCAATGTCTGAAAATTATTAGCCAAAAACCAGGACCGTGTGGCAAAGTAGTACCCATTTTTTTTCTGTAGCACTCAAAGAATGAACCCTTTGATTTTCATGAACAATAACTTTGCACAAAATCTAACTGTGTGTTTCAAGTAAATGCATATAACAGTCCAAATGCAGAAGATAAAGAGCCAAGTCCTGGGCTCAAGTAAGTGGAATTATAAAGTTCTGTTACCTTCATTTGGGCCAGAATTTCAGCTAAAGCTCTTTAACTTGATGGAGATACACATCATCTCAGATCCGGTTCACTTTAAGAGCACAGCTGTCCACAAGTTTTTTTCTTCTATGAATTTGGAGGACCATCGCTGCTTCAACTGGTTTGTCGGAGAAGTACTTCATAATTTCACATCTCTCAACTTCTGACCACAAAGTTAGACTTGATAATACCAATTGCTGGCTCTGAGCCAAATCTGAACTTTCTTTTCTTTTCTTTTTAACTTACATAGCAAATGTTTCTTTCTCTCTCATTACAGCTATATGCAATGACAACAGATACGAACTCACAAAATAAAATGCTAAAAAAACCCCCACTAAAACCTACTCAAGCAAAAAAGAACTCCATTCCTAGACATTCCCCATGAGTTCACTCACCACCATAACACAGAAAAAACCTAGACTACTATGCCTTGAGTGCTAGTCTTGCGCCACAGACGCTCAAATCAATAAACTGAGATGCAGAAGAATATCCTGGCTCCAAGGTAGAGGTTCACCTCCCATAAATTTCTAGTCTTATCCTAACCTCATATCAGGGTAGTATTTGCACATGCACTAATCCTCCTTCATCCTTCTTCCCATCCACCTTTTAAGAACAGAAAGAAAGAAAGAGTGACCACTATATCTTCCATTGGACTTGACCAGAAAGACTATGAGAAGCCTGAAGAACTGACCTGTTAAGACTAACTGACCTTATTATCATTTATCACTTTCATTACTTACATATTTTTAGATAATAATAAATATTAAGGATTGATGATGTACTTAATTATTCATGTTGTTAATTTAACACATAGATACACTTACAATTATTATATTGAACTAAATAAAATAGAAAAAACTAAATAAAACAGAAAAAACTTTAACTAAATAAATAGGAAAAAGTACTGAAGACAGAACAATCCTGTTCTACTAAACAGGAAAATACAATGAGAACAATAGCTTGCATTGTTACAAGGGATCTGTCCTGCTGATACACAGAATAGATTAACTCCATATTGCTGGTAACAACAGCATTGCCTTCACTTCTGTAATGTGCACATTTAATTAAATCACGGATATGTGGTATGAAAGTAGCTTGTTCAGGCAGCTGCAGAGTACTAATAAGCTACTTTCAGGCTCTGAGCTGCAGGAACCGAAAACCATAGGCAACTAATGAAATAACAAAAATGATGCTTTTGAAATGACATCACTCACCTGGGCCACCACTGACAAGTCTGTTGGCAGCCTCAACAAAAGAGACAGCAGAAGTGGTGAGGTATGAAACCTCTGGCACCTTCTTAGCTCAGTGAGGGCTGAGTCAAAAGAAGAGAGCAGCATAGCTGAGCCTGGACTGCTGCTGAATGGGCCTAATCTCTTCTACAAACAAATGAAGGATATCCCCTCCTCCTTCAACAGCCCTGAATTTGTTACAAAAATAAAAATTGCACATACTTCACAGATTCCAGGATCAATGTCAAAGGTCACCATGTCTTCGTCCCCCTGTGATGGGGCTTATAAATATATCTGTATCCTTAAGATCCCGATTAAGCAGAATTCCAAGCTCCCATGTTACTATTTACCTTTCTAAAAGTGTGTTGACCATTTTTTCGAAGGTTTCATCACATCTCAAAAGGGGACTTGTGACTCCCCATTGGAGGGATTTGCTGTATTCATTCAAACCAAAGTACAGCTTGTCTTCACTTGCTGCGTCATCCTGTTCCATACAGAGATAGCAAAAATCATAAGGAAAACTGGAACCAATTTTAATTTTTTTTGTCATTTAAAAAATAAGTGGAAATTGTTTTGCGAAGCAAAGTATCCTTTCTTTTCATTCATTCTCCCTCAGTGATGCTATTTGTTTGTTTCAAGGATTGCAATAAAATGTAAATTGTTTTTTATTTATTCTTTGTCTACAGCTAGGAAAGACAGACATAGGTCCTTGCAAATATTTCAATGTATCTCCTACCTTGATTGCAGGGGGGTTCTAGAATCCTGCTAATTATTTTCTGACTCCCTATTTCTGGCTTTATATCTACTGACAACTGTTATCTCATTTCTATTTAAAACAGAACCTGAAAACAGAGGGATTATTAATTTCCAACATTCTTCTAGATTGTCAGATTCTACAGCTCTCTAACGGCAATCAGAAGCTAATCATTCCTTTGCTGGAATGTAAATCCGCAGATGGCAATCAGAAAGGCAGAATATTTGCTGCCTCAAATTTCATGAGGCCTTTGCTGGAAGCACAGCATAGTCTCCAGTGCAATTACATCACCAGTAATCACTAGGAATGTAATTAATCACATACGGTCTCTACTTTTTTGGTGGGTTATTTTTTTAATTGGAAGACTGAAAGTTGTTGATTTTGGGAAACAAAAAATTGTCTAGACTATTTTACAGAAGGTCACCACAATGGCTTTTATTAACAATCAATCAAAAAAGCAAACTTTGAATATTCATTCACTCCCTCATTTCCTCTATTCTGGGCACAGGAAGTAATTTCTCCCATTACATGACTGAAAAACAAAAATGTGTAGTTCCTGGGCCTAGATGTCAATGCTACTTCCACCACCAGCAGCATCCCGAGGCTGTGCATCTGGAGCCTGAGAGAACAAGCTTCAGCAGAGAAGGAGCTCCCTCCTAATATTTTCCTTCCTAACATACGCATCTGCTAGACTCTGTCAGGTGTGAAGTCCACATTAAAGTTCAGAGTTAAAATTAAAAATTAAACACTTACCACAGTGTCAAATTGTATCCAGTGTACCTCATTGCTAGAGCTGATCCTGGACTGCTGCGTTTGCAAGGCATAAGGAAAAGAGCTGACCTGAAGAACAAGGAGGTTGAATGCTTCAAGGACCTCCCTGCAATTAATAACTCTATCAGCCAGACCATGACTAGGCTCACCATGTGACATGGAGCTTGAAATGGCACTGCAGAAATAAGAATGCAAAGAATTGCCTTACTGACATCCTGAGATTCAATGGATTACTCTCTTCCTGAAGAAAAATCTCCAAATGATCATGGCACTGAGAATTACAGCTCAAAAACTTCTTTGGAAGGGTGAAAGATGTCAAAACCATTTGCGTGTTCTCTGTGGGTAGACTCAGGCAACAGGGCCGGGGGGGGAGATAAATAAAGAACCAAAATCTGCTGACAGTGAGATGGTGAATTAGTGTGCCAATTTAAAAGAGCATGGGATGGAGGAAACAAAAAATAAACCAAAACTGATGAAATCCCTCTCACTGAGAAACACTGTTGCATGATCTGTGGGATTGTATAGCAACCATTTTATAAAATCCAGTGGATTTTCCAGCCTGAAACAACACATTTCTAAGAGACTGGGAAATCTGATAGTCTCCTCATGTCCTAATTTTCAGTTCCTGGAATTATCCTTGCCTCCAGGATATTTAGGAATTCCAAATTCAGTGTAGAGCAAAGACAGTAACAAACATGCGATGGTGGCAATAAAGCAGGAAGAATGTTGCTTTTATCTGTTTTCGGCTGTCCTTCAAGGAAAGTATTTTATTGTAACTCTGATATTCAAAGGAATCCCACAGCCTTACGCACCATGTCTAAATCACATTAAGATTTTTCTCCTCAGTTTACTCATGGAACGAGAGCAGAGTAATTAGCTTTAGTTATTTATTTCTTTTTCCATAGTAAAGTTGTTATTCAGTGTGAAGAAATGTTTCTGTGCATGTGTATATCTGGTGGTGTGTTCAGATCTAACACTGGCCAAATCCAACATATCTGGTTTTTAAATCCTTTTCTTATAGTTGCTAGGGCATTTTTCAGATGATGCAAAGAGTTAAATATCTGTAAGCCTTCTTATATTAAAAACAACATTATCATCAAGCATAAAAACATGAATTAAAACACGAGTGAACATGGGAGAGATTTGGGTTTGAGTAGAGAAAAAGGGACGGAATAGGAAAAAGACAAGACGAACAAAGAAAGTTGCAAAACTCAGCCCTTTTTCCTGGACTTCAATACCACAGCACTTACTCCTACAAACAGTCTTGTTAGGGAACCAAAAATCTGAAACTAGTCTCACCTATCTTCAACTGAATCAGAATGAATTAACAAATTATCACGGGTAAGCAAAACAGATGATTTCTGATTTTGAGGCACAAAATGCCTTAGGCCTAGAGAAAGCATAGGGTGTCTAAGGTGGTACAACTTTTGAAAGGCCTAACTGAAAGATACTGGAAGAGGATGGTTCTCCTTTGATAGACTGAAGCAGCTACCTTGTTAAATCCACATGGGCATTGTCATGAACCAGCACAAACAGTGTATAGGGATTCTGCTTCACTCGTCTCATAAAAACTTCAAATTTTGTTTGAATCTCATTGTCTAGCCGAACCACGTATTTCTCAGCTCTCTGATACGCCGTTCCATTGTCTTCTAGGCCCAAATCCACAAGGACACCTGTCAGAAAGAAGAATACAACAAAAATCTTTTCCTTTGAGTGCATCCAAAAATGAAGTGTTAACGGTAGGTTGCCACTTGTCTGCCAATGTCACGACTTGGCCAAATCACTGATATGCCCCAGTAAGATGATTATCTGAATGAATTTTCTCTCACAACGGGGGCTGAAATATGCTTCCTGGCTTCTGGATTTCCTCCAAAAAGTGCCTGAACACCCTTCAAAGCTTCTCACATTACCAAAAAGGAAAAGAGAAAATTAGACCGCCACAAAAATTTCCAGAGCAGCCCTCAGTTGGCTATGCTCCATGATCCTAGGCCAAACTCGCCCACATTTAGCTAATATATTAATCCTGCTTGAGTCTGAAGAAGATATCCTGACTTTTCCTTTGCAAAAATAAAAAAATTATATAAAATTGACTCTAATAAAATACCATTTTTTTCATGCCCTGCTTCAACGTTTGTGTCAATGCAACTACTCTCTAGCATTCTTTCTAATGACAGTTTGCCATCATATTTATAAAGTAGGTATGATGGCTATCCTAGTATATGGCTTTGAACGCCATTTGAATTAAAGAAGTAGCAATAAGCTACTGTGAAATGTAGGTCACCTATGTATTTTCCAGGGTCTTAATGATTTTAAAAAAATATTTTAAAAAGTAAAGTAAACCCCATTCAATTAAAAAAAATAAAATAAAAGCAAACCCCTATTAACAGATACCAGAAAACTTCTGGTTGGCGTGTAGCAGCAAATTCAGTATGTACAATGTCTGAAGAAATAAGGAATGGAACAAAAAAAGCCATAAAGTTATGTTAGAAAGGAAAATAAACCTGTACTTCAAGTAATCTACTTTACTCTTTTCATTTAACTAGTAAAACAGCACAAAGCAGAGAAAAAAATACAGAGATGTACCACAATATTGAGCAATATCAGGATGTATCTGCACAAAGTGTGGGGCTGTTTCGTTCAGAGTAGAAAGTAAGAGGGGAAAAAAAGCCAATGGCTACCCAAAACCAGTCAGACACATTACACCAGAAGCTCATATTCATGTTTTTCAAATGAAAATGCAAGATATTATTAGATAGACCTGAAGGCATAAAATAAAATGTTCAGCTGATAAAAAAAAATCCTAAATACACAACTTTTCTAAGGACTTCATTACTCCCAGGTATCAAAGATCAAGAGCTAAAAAGGACCAAAGATTTACAGAGATAGTCCTTAGTTCTATTAGACAGTAATTTTCTCCACAGAGAAACTCTCAGGCTTTTCTGGATACGTGTCAGTGACTAACAGAGTGGATATCAGAGGTTGTTCTCAAGGCAGACATATTCCATAACCTGTCCACTAAAGCTTCTTGTTCCAGTTGAAGCATTTGGTGCCGGCCACGGTCAGACTCAGAGCCCCAGACAAGGAAACTCACCATCTGAATCAGCGTGGCAGTTACTGTGTGCCAATGTGCATGTATTACTCAGGCATTTATCTATCTAACAAGAGAGCTTCCTGCACGTATGTCTGTGCTAATACATATGAGAGCACATGCACAAATGTGTGCTTAGAACAAATGGCACTAACAGCTCTTGGGGATAAAAGATCTGAACAGCCGTGTTTGCTCACGCCCTCCCTCTCGACAGCTGAATGTTTCTTCAGATCGTACGTATCTCAGACCTGCATGAATAGGGAAATTTCTGTAGCCACTTCTGTGGTACAGCTTGGACCCAGTTTATGATAAAGGAAGATACTGATAATTCATCCATGATACCAACTAATGGAGCCAATACAGGACGTGCAAAATATACGTTGGAGCAACTTACTTCTCCATTTATACCAGATATGATTTAATAGCAATCAAATACTTCAGTTTGATTTCCCTCCCCTCCTTTTTACCTGATTGTCGAATCCGTTGAAGGGTCTGCTGCACCAGGACTTCTGAACGGGGAACTATAACGATGAAGTCTACTTTGCTGAAGTGGCCCAGATCCAGGGTCTGATTGCCACTGTCTGCTATAGCACAAACCTGGGACAAGAGCTTTCTGGCAACTGTAAGCTGTGGCTGGTAAATTTGGAAGGTATCAACATCCAAATCTAGAGTGTGTTTGTTTGAAAAAGAAAACAAAACACAACAAGAAACATGTTTACTTTCCCACCCCCCCAATAAACATGACCCTCCAAACAGCCTACGCTCCAATTTTTAAATGCCCTAAGTGTTTTGAGGATTTTTTAACAGTGCAACCCAAGGAAACCTCAATGCCAACATAGTGAAATGCATTGCATTAAATGAACCAACACAGACACATACACACATACATATACATACATACATACATACATACATACATATGCCTGCATATTATGTTTTTTTCACCAGCTGAGATGCTGAGGTTGCTGTGCTCAGACACGATGGGAGGAGAGCCAGCACACCTATTAATCTGAGGAAACTGAGCCTGCGTTGATAATTCTGCCAAAACCACTCTAACAGGACAGCAGGTCAGTTGGGAGTCTATTCGTAGCTCAGCTCGGCTCTGAAGTACTGAGCCCCACTCTTAAGTCATGCCTGAGATAGCCGTATGTCTATATACTGACTGATAGTAATATACGTCAGCTGATGAAGATGAGCAATATACCTAGGCAATAAATCTCAATTATTGGGGGGGCGGGCAATTATTTCTTTGGAGATTTCTTGATTTTTAACAAAATTTTAGTCTCAGATTTATTTGAATTTAATAAATGTCAGTACAGCACTAGCTGCAGAGGACTGCTGAGGGACTGGAGCTTTGCTCTCTATAGACACGTACCAAAGAAAAAGCATGTTTCTATATTTCAGTATTTCCAATAGGTAAATTCTATGTCCAACAATCCATGTTTCATTAGCCCCTGAATACTTTGAATTTGCAGATTACCAAATGAAATCCTATAATGCCATTACATTTTTTGTTTATGTCAGTTTTTCTATTACAAATTAAATTCTGATTAATGGACTGCTTATCATAAAAATTACCTAGGGTAAATTTCTTTAAAAAAAAAAAAACAAAAAACAACAACAAAGAAAAAATCCCAAACTACTGCATATTCAATAAACAAGAACTAATATTGCTTTTTAAAGTAATAAGCCACTTTATACAATCTTGCAATTTACATGAAAATTGGAAGTTGTTTGGGGTGAAAACCTGGTACGTTAGTTTGATATAGACACACATGTACTTGTGTGTGTGCACTTACCTCCCGCTCAAACCTGCCTCAGTGTTCATTTCAGTAGATCTACTTTGGGAGAAAGGTCCCTCTCACTGCCTAGGAGACTTACCTCTCCTTTTTTTTTAAATTCAGGCAGATTCCCAGTAGCTTCAATCATTGTACAGCCATATTTTAAAAACAAAACTAGCTCAGAATAATCATTTGAGAAAACACGAAGGTTTAAAAAAGCACTGCTGCATATCATTACACAATAAGAATAAAAAAATAACAGAATTAAAAGATCGTTCTCCCCTTCCTTGTGAGGAAGCTGAAGACTTGTCCTTCTGGGGGTGCCAGAACAAAGTACCTGGCAGTCTTCCTAATTGGATCTTCTGATCCATGTGGAGACTATAAACCACCTTGCTTTCATTCAGATCTAACACTGAGCTGATTAATTTAAGCTAACTAATGTGAATCAAGAGCATACCTTTCTTTCATAGGGAAAAAGCATTATTGGAGGTTGAATTTGCTTTGATACTAGACCTAAAATAATCTCAGCATTCACAGCAGCTCAATGTATCTTTTGCCATTACTGTCATATGAAAAGGAAAGTATGGTTAAAACTCTAATGAAAGAATTCCAAAATGAGAAAATTATAATTAGAATTTTTAGACAGGCAATCCTAGCTCATCTTTTGCACCCAAGTATCTCATCACATTACACTGAATAACACACATCTCAAATAAGCAAATTATAGATTCCACTTGCCTAGCACTTTCAGTCTAAGATCTTAAAACACTTTCCCTAAAAGTTTAAGCCTCAGGGCACAAGTGTGTGGTACGTATTATTACCATTTTACATGTGGAAAGTGAGGGATATCAAAAGTTAAGATACAGGAGGACATCTGGGGAGATCAGAACGAGAACGCAGTTCCCCTCTGCCTTAAGCCCAAGGTTATGCCTTTTCTAGGTGCAAAAGGGTGAGATGGGTCCACACTGCCAATGTTACAAAGGAACATCTTCTGCACTCTGCTTAGTGCAGAAGAGAAAATCACATTTTAGATTAGGAATTATAAAACATAGGGGAAAACCCTTGCTGAAGGTTACTACAGAGATTTCCTGTCTGAGAGACTGCTGCATTGCCACATTCAGCTGGCAGTATTAATATTCGAAGATTGGCACACTGACTGCAGCTGTGCCCTCAGACTCTTCTGAGGCACATGCATTTTGATGGTTAACAAACTGCTTATTTCACATCTTGCACGTAAAAAAAAAAAAATTACCTGGTTCTTGCGTAGAAACCATGGCAATTGCCTCCTGAGATGACACACACTCGCTAACATCTCCATTAAAAGGGATAATGACACTTTCCCCTCGCTGCTGTAGCATTTTCTCCAGCAGCTTGTCCAAATCATCACCTAGATAACAATTAGCAACATCAAATTATCTGGAAGCTGTTTCAGACAAATGATGTAGAACATTACATACATACATGTTCTCACACAGCTGATGTTGAATCTGCGAAGAGGCAAGGGGCTGGAGATACAGGGAACAGAGGGAGGTAGAATATTTTTCTCTTTTATTTACTGATTTGCCGGTTGAATGAATTAAAAAAAAATAAACCACAGCTGAATAATTTAATCTCCGTGCCTTTACAGCTAGCAGTGACATCTGATGATTACACAGAAACACACGCTATAAAACAACCTCTAAACAAACCTATAAAAACCCTATAAACCTATAAAACAGCCCATGCTTGAAGCACAAACAAGACTCATGCACTTACAGGTGCGCTGCCATCATGTTCAGCAGTACAAACAGTGTTCAAAATGTTTTGTCACGGGGTGAGGAGATGAGCACTCCTTTACACGCAGTGAAAGGGGAGAAGGAAAGAACACCTCTGGGTGTAGAGGGCAGAGCTGTATTCCTGTGTGCTTTAGCTGCTGAACAGATGACACGCCAACCCTAAAGTAATGACTGTCTTGGCTAGAACTTCTGTTTCTTAGGATCACTCACCTAAAGATGTATTTTTGAAATGCGATGCCAGGAAACTAACTTTCCCTGTGATGAGCTCATAACTGATCTCTTTTAAAAATTCACTGGTGGTAAGCATGCTTTCTGCAAGTGCCCTAGATTGATACTGACCTGGAGAAGAAGGAGAAAAAGTGAGAGCAATCTTTAATACAGTGCACAATCAACACAACCTAGAGGCGTGGGGCACACTGACCTTCAGTCATGGATCTCCACTGCCTCTACCTACTAGACCAGAGTAGGAGTCTCAAGTCTATTTTGCTAGTGACGCAAAACATTGGTTTAGCATACCCTTTGCAAGCTGTTGCCCATGGTTTTGCAAACTTGAGTGACAAATGATATGCAAAATAAGCATTTGTACTTTGGATGAAATGGATGATTGTGGTTAAATATGAAAAAGTAATTATCCCCAGTGTGAAAAAAAGGTAAAAAATTGACATTAATAGTTTATCTGCCTACAAAGGAAAGGTGACTAGTCAAAATTCGCTTCTGCCCCGACACGCTCATGCACACACAAACATCACAGCCAGTCACCGATGCGGAATTTGAAAATCAACATGGTAAAAAGGATAAAAAGCATGTTCTGTTTTACAGTGGTCTGCAGAAGACTGTGGTCAATCGAATATTGCCACGTGAAATAGCACAGCTGTTACACAAAACAGAGAAAGATAAAATGACTATTTTGTCGTAGGTCACTTCAAGATATTTTCTAAGGTAGCCACACAAAGAATAAAGTTTCAGGCCTCTCAAGGAGTGGTGATTTCTAGCATACAGCTGTTTTTCTAGATCCTCATGGGCATCAGTATTGCAAGTCTCAATGGAGCAACAGTAAACTGTGACATTGCAGTGTCACATTACAAAGGAGAATAAAAAGAACAAAAGGGATTTAAGAGCTGGAACAACTCTAGCAGATTAATTCAGCAAAATTAATTGGTACGTGAAGCGTACTGTAAATATACTCACCTAGGACTACTACGCAGAATTCATTTCCTCTTATCTTTGATGCACAAATGGCCACAACATAATCTGGTAGCTTTTGCTGATGTTTCATTTCATTGAGAGACCTCAAAGTCTCTGAGATGCCCTCTGCCAGTGAATTCTGGGTAACAACCACGTGTACAAGGTCCCGGGACACACTAGCGATTAACCTAGCAAGCCAAGGGAGTTGACCTGGTGACACAGAGATACACTGTGCGCTCATTTGCAAGGATCGCTCTCGCAGAGTGAACTCCTGCATAGCTTTCAACATGATCTGCTCAAATTCTTCCCTCAGGGGTATCTGGTCAGGACCTACATTGAAAATAAACAAACAGAAGAACTGTATCTCATATCAAAATGTTATTGAACCTGCAATAATCACGTCTGTCTTGATCAGACAAGCTCCTTCACCATATTTTTGTATGTACAAAACCCATTCGCTACTCAGTGGAAATCTACCCACATGGCATATTCTTGCTTTTTCATATCATATGTCTGTCTCTCCCACCATCTCCTTTTTTTTAACAGTGAGGTATTCCATCTCACTCCTAGCTTTTCTACCTTAAGAAACTGGTGGGGGGAAAAAAGGAGTGGGAAAATATGTGCCTTTTTCCTGGAACAGAAGGATTAATCATGTAGCCTCCATATGTTTTTATAGCAGAAACCCCAAATGCTTATCCTTGCAGTCTACTTGTAGCTATGCAGTATGACAAAGACTGTCAAGTGGTCTTCATTTTGCTTGTTCTCATCATCCATACTAGTAAACTAAGCATGGACGTAAACAAACATATATAACCTCTCTTTTATTTTAGTTTAATTAATTTAGCAAATCTTCAAACTTCTAATGTTAAGAGGTATATGCAACTTTAGATCTACATTCCCCAGACATTGTAAACTGTATTGCGAACTTGAATTGGAAAACAGAAATATAAGCTATCCCATCTTAGTACCATACAGTTGGCTTGCAACCCATAAAGCCAACCATGTCCGGGGCTGCATCAAAAGAAGGTTGAGGGAGGTGATGCTGCACCTCTACTCTGCTCTTGTGAGACCCCACCTGGAGTACTGCATCCAAGTCCTCAGTACGAGAAAGACATGGGCCTGTTGGAGTGAGTCCAGAGGAGGGCCATGAAGATGATCAGAGGGCTGGAGTGCCTCTCCTATGAAGACAGGCTGAGAAAGTTGGGGTTGTTCAGCCTGGAGAAGAGAAGGCTCTTACCGCAGCCTTCTGGCATCTGAAGGGGCCTACAGGAAAGCTGGGGAGGGACTTTTTACAAGGGCATGGAGTGATAGGACAAGGGGGGGCCTTAAGCTGAAGGAGGGCAGATTTAGATTAGATATTAGGAAGAAATTCTTTACTGTGAGGGCGGTGAGGCACTGGAACAGGTTGCCCGGAGAGGCTGTGGACGCCCCCTCCCTGGAAGTGTTCAAGGCCAGGTTGGATGGGGCTTTGGACAACCTGGTCTAGTGGAGGGTGTCCATGCCCATGGCAGGGGGGTTGGAAGTAGGTGATCTTTAAAGGTCCCTTCCAACCCAAACCATTCTGTGATTCTATGATCCTTTTTCACTTATTCCTTTATCACAGTCAGTGGAATTTATTTATCACTATGCTATGGCTCCCATTTACAGCTTTAACTGTGTATAGTCTTCATAGTAGGTTTAAAATGAAAGCATCAGAAATGCACTTATTTTGTTTGCTTTGTCTTGTAATATCATTGTGAGATTGCTCAGCCGATTTCTGAAAACACAACAGCATTATCCTACAATTAATAATGTCATAATCTTACAGGAAAACTGAAAGGAATTCTCCTACATATCCTTTTTCAAGGAGCACTTTCATAAAAAATGTTCTTACGATCTGCAATCACAGTCATCTGCAAATGTATTTTGTACAAGTAGCAAGATCTGAAAAAATCAGGCAAGACTATTTCATTCTTCTGTCTGCTTTATCTTTGCCTTTATCGTCCTCTTTTGCAATATACTTTGGAAGAAAGAATAACTTTTAGTCCTATTTTCTCAAGAAGAGAAGAAGCTCACATGAATAAATTATATATGTATTTGTCTCTTCTCCTTGTCAAAAACTTTTGAAGTTAGCTGTCCTCCAATCATCTTTAATCTGCCTGGATTTTACAGAATGGGATGAAGGCTACAGTTCAGGGCAACTGTCACAATTCCAACAGTTTTAAGTTTGCAGCAATATTCAAACCAGCAACTTGTTTTGATGCCCATGTTCTGCAGAATGTTTTTACTTTTCTCCTCATCAGGCTCCTTCATCTTACAGTGCTGGCGCCCATCTCCACATAAGGCCAAATGGGGAAGTATTCAGCTTTGCACAGCTAAGAACAAAAGCCAAACTAAACACCTGCTAATAAGGGAACTTCTTTATGCTGAAGGCACAGCGCTCACTAGACACAGCTCGGCTCAGCTCCAGAAGCTTTGCACAAAACCTCCTCCATTTTGCAGCAAGTATAGACTTGCTGCATCCATCTAAGGTTGGATTTGCTCATGCAGTGTGGTTCACTGACTCACTGAGTTTCAATAAATAGCTTATTTTTTAATTGAAAATGCTGTATCAGCTGGCTACATGAAGGAAGTTCCTAAGCTGCCTCTGTCAATCCAGAACTGTGTGAAGCGGCTGGTTTTAACATGCAGACTCTACAAACTTTCCAATGAAGATGAAAACCTCAAATGACAAATTTTAACCCACTGAGAGAAGGGCAACAGAGAAACATTCAGCCTGTAAAAAATAAAGAAAACCCTCTGTCAGTTCTAACATGGCATCCAATGGACTACTGAGGTAGAGAACGACAAATAAAGCAAACAGGTCACTTAGAGAATACTACAAGAGAGAAGATGGCCTCCTTCCTGTCTGTACCCGCACTGCATCGAGGGAGGAGAGTGAAGTATAAGAACCCATGGGAGAAACCCATACAGAGCACATTTGCTCCCCAAATTACAAGTTTATCACCAGTTGTGCTTCTTTTGAAACGTTTGCATATTTCATACCATTACGTATTACAGATTCCTTAGTGGAAACCCAGTAGAGGAAAAGCAGTGTGCTCTTCACAAAAGTCATTTCACACTCCTCTCTGATAAGCAGCATTTTTTCAAATACAGAAGTTAAAAGTGAGACTGCTGTGAGAAGTTTCCCAACACTATCCTGCATTATTCTTTAACTTCTAAAACCTTACTGTTAACACTGCTGCTTTTTACTCTAAGGTAGGGAAAAATGTTTGGACCTGCAATAAAAGAAAGAAAATGTGGTTTGCTCTCAAACTTCCAAAGAGTCCATTTCAAAAACATTTGCAAGAATGAGATATTCACTGAATCGCTTGCCTTAGTCTGAATAACAAATGTGGTTTTCATGTTAACGGTGCTGTCACCAAAACAATGATGACCATCACACATCTGCCGGCATTTGTCACAAAACTGAATAAAAAAACCCCGAGTGTCCTTAGAAAGAGCTGTGATAACTGATGGTTTGATACCCTAAGCAAATGAGTTATCTGCATTGCAAATCCATTTTCACAAAGGTGACCTGGTCAATCCCCATATGGAGAGCAGAAGCAGTACCAGCCTTCTTCTGTCTGATGAACAAAGTAGCAAAGTCACACACACTAGATGGAGCCACTTACCTCTTCCAGGCACAAAAATAGCCAGAAAATTGGCTCTGAAATGAACATAAAGAGGGTGGGGGAAAAAAAAAGACAGTCACAAATAAAAACAAGTGCTTATGACAAACTGCTTACCTAGTTGGACAAGATACTGAATAGTTAAAAGTATCATATTCTCCACACTTAGCAGCTGACTGCTGGACAAACCCAAGAGATCCAAATCTTTGTTTTCCAGTTGTGGAATCTTGTAGCAATTCACCAGCAAGGGACTTACAACAATATCACCAACATTTCCATAGAAATAAGGTAAAGTGCCATAACCTTTGAAAAAAGAAACAAACACACACCCCCCAGAAATTCACAAAATATGCCACTACATGAAATCTTGCACAATGTATACATTTCCAAACTCCTCCTTAATGTCATCCTGCAAAATATTCTGCGTCAGTGATAGTCCTTGGCATTTTAATTGCTTACCAAATAAATGAGGTAGGCCTGTGATCCTTTGCTGTATTTTACAACAAGTGATCACATAGATTTGCAAAATCTAACAATAATTGCATACTAGCAGGATAATAATTATTGTTATCCAAATACAAATGAGAATATTATCTATTTGGGTCTTACCCTGACCTTTAAATACAGATTCTCCATAATATAGTGTACAAAAAAGAAAAATCAATGGAAGCAAAAGTACATTGATCTTAACATTATAAAAGCAGCATAAGTCACATTAGCATTGATTCAGCCACTGCGGTATTGCTGTGATTGATTCCACTTTTTTTGCCCCGTTTCCATTCTGTTTTCATAAACAGGTTAAATAAACATCAACAACTAAACATGCTGTTCTGTAAGGTAAAGCTCACAAGCACAGGTTAACTCCCTTTTCCCTTGAGCATGTTTTCATTAAAAAAAAAAAAAATTCCAGGCAGATTTTGCCAAACCCATCCATCTGGGTACATCTGGTTCTGCACTATTAATAGGACGCTGTTTCTCAGGGCCACTAACATTTAGCCTAACTGAGGACTTCATTGGCAACTCTCCAAGAGCCTAAGGGCTGCATTCAATTTGCACTTAAGCTGATGACTGTAGGCACCTTCATCTTTAATAAGGAAGTGTTTCTCTGAAAACCGTTAGAGCACCATCCTGGAGCTTTAGAATTGGCTTCTAGAAAACACCACTAAGCAAAACAAACCGAAAGAAGCGTAACTCTATCCTTGGTGGTTTTACTAATACATGTCCCTGTTAATTCTCTGGGAATTGTGTGCATCAGGATTATCTGTGCAAGTGAGGACTTGGAGAACTTCTCCATTTCTTCAGGAATGATAAATTATTCCATGGACTGCATTCATAGGCATGTTCTGTTAACAATGAAGCTACTTTACAGAACCATCTGTATGATGCTGGACTGAAAAGAGATTTAAAGAGTCCAAAAATCACTCATCAAAATTTTGGCAGTACTAACCAACTCATCTTTGTTACATAATATGCCCAAGTAGCTCAGCTTGAAAGGGATATTCACATCATGAATCATACTTTTAAAGTAAAAGCAATGTCTTTCTAACGGGTAACAATGTACTTTATACAGCTAACAGATTTTAAAAGCCTGATCTGTTATCTCAGTTGCTTACAAGACGTATGGACTACAGAAGACAAAAAGTTAGTACCATTCACTTCTGATTAGTCAGTTCAAATCAATTTTCTGGTTCTCATGCAGAATCCCTGGGCTTCAAGATCTGGACTATAAATGCTGCAGGAAATATTTGCTTGTTTTGTAAGCTGTTTACACTGGAAACCTATTTTCATCACATGGAAATATTTCTATTCTTGGAGTTTACAAAAATCTTATTTGTACAAAGCTTGAATTGGGTCGGAGGTTTTGTATAAATTTGACCTAGTTGTGACCCGTTTGCAAAATGCTTAACTTCCTCCAGAAATCGCTTAACTTCAAATTTTAAATGTTGACGAACTGAAGCAAACTATCCGTGCCAAACTGACTTCGTATTGTACTGAATCCCAGAACCAACAAAAAGAAATCAAAAATCCCTTTCTCCTAGGGGAGTGTGCATTTATTCAAAATGCAGCATTTGATTCCCCAGGGTGAAACTTACCTATCAGAATCACTGGTCTGACTCCCGAGTTATTCAGCAGGTTTTCAGGAACTATTACAGTCTCCCCTGCTGGGATGGGTTGAGGCTGTAAAATTCCAGTTAACATGGATTGAGGAACTGGGGCTGACAAAAGAGGCTCTATAAAATAAAGAAAAGAGAAGCTTCCATTATTAAAAGGCTCATACTGTGATTTGACCGTATGAACAAATAAAAAAAATTACTGCAGATCACTAACTGTAATAAAATTCAAAAGGTCTCTGCATTTCCTGCTATAGTTTTAAGTAATTTAAATTAAGAGCCCATATCCCCCTGTAGCCCCACCCCTAAAATAAAACTTTTTCTAACCACTGTATTGTTGGTGGGAATGAGAGAGGAAAACACAGGTTTGAATATGCATCTTGAAACAAAGCCAAGTACTAAGCCAAAAGGCCACCTCTAAGATGGAGGCTACCACTCAATGCTGCCTCTCAATACAAGGGAAGAGACTGCTCCAACTTCTGACCTCGAATATACGTAGATAAGAAAAGCAAACACAGGCCAAAATCTCAAAGCTGTCCTTAGATAGTTGCTAGAAGGATAAAAATGAGGCTTTACTCATGAAAGAGCAAGAGCAGCTTTCACAAGTAAAAAGAAACAAAGTGCAAGAATTTTGTAATCTGTAATCAGGTTTCAGCCTGAGGTCTGCTTCAGAAGTTTCTCGGGCTTCATTTGGTGGTTTGTAACAGATTTTTCAAACAATGCCATTAACCAAAAAGCACCATAGGCAGCATGAATGAATGCATGCATGCATATGTTTTAGGTGGGGAAATTGTTTATCCAATAGAAAAACATACTACAAAAGACTCATGGCAAATGGAGCACAAGCAGAGGTAGTAGATTTGTGGAGACAGACTCAACAAAAAGGAGATTGCCTTATGTCGCATATCCTCAGCAGATCTCTGAAGCTAGAAAGCTGTAAAAGCTCTGACTGATTTGAGATGCTCAAGTAGGCAGGCCTGCACTGTCATGTAACCCTTCTTCCCGTGATGAGTATGTCTGAAAATCAATTCCAAAGTATCTCAAAACCAAGTCCTCCAGTGCATGTTGACAAATGTTTGTTTTCCTTCCTTGTAGGTTTATTGTCCCACTCTACAGACATAGGAATAAGTAATTGCTTATTCCCCTTTACAAAGTATTCTGAAGCCCACAGCTGTAAAGCGCTTAAATAGTGAACGGTTTTGTTGATAGCTATGTATAAAGAGGTACCTTACACACATACTGATGAGTAGTCACACAAACTCACATTTAATCTTATTTCATATCATGATGTTACATATCCCTCTTCTAGCTTTTCCATGTACAACAGACACCTGGCTCCACAAACTTCATGCTTTTAACTGAAGATGACCTAGTGGACATCAGCGTCCTTTGTTAGGCCAAAATTATATAAAGCCCTCGTTCCTGTGCAGGAATCAAGTGTACTGTTTCTGTAGCATGCCACACCAGACTGAGACACAACACTCAAGGTGAAGGCTAATGGAAATCCTTTGAATATGTTCATATATCCATATGCCTGCACAATTTTAGAAGAAGAGAGTTATATCTAGGGCACTTAGCTTTGGATTCTTATTAATATTATTCACATCTTCCTTTCCTCTCTCTCCCCCAGTAGTTTTACTTTCCCATTGTCCCATCTTAGATTATGGCAACAAGGACTAGGCAATCATGTGTGCTTTTCTGAGGCATCTGAGAAACTCTCCATGGTTTCCTTAACTACTTCAATAGCTTCTTGAAGTATGTTTTCTGTGCAACACTTAAGAGGAGCAGCACAGGGCTACTGGTATGGCTCAATACAGCTTTTTACTAACGAAACTCGTATGACTTAAATTTTACCTGTTCTTGTCGAAGGCCGAATTGTAGGAACAGGTACTGCTAAACCAGGAGGAGGGACTGGGGACCCAGGAGACCATCCCCGGTGACGTTTCTTTGGTGGTCCAGAACTGGACATTGATGCTGGGAAGGAAAGCAAAAACCCACTTCTAAACCCCATCCTCTGAAATGACCAGATTCCAGCCCATGTTTCCATTTCACGTTCATATTGAGCTGGTATCACACCAGAGAGAGCCAGAGGTTTACACCTAGATTTGCACAAAGCCAGACTATGACATGAAAAATGTTGTTACCTGTGTTAAAAAGTACAGCATTATCTTTAACGGTCATGACAAAATCCAAATGGATCTGTAAAGACTGAATTGCAGAAACAGCTATGATGGGAAGAAGAACAAAATAACGAATTTCATGCTCAACAGCCAGTGCAGCTTAAAATAAAAGAACAGAGTGTTTTTCTTTACCTTGGTCTCCAGCTGCAGAGCCAGGGCTTGGAGACGTAGAGTGAGGCATTGGCCGAGAGACTGTAGAACTCAATACACTATTTCTTCCTCCATTAGCGTTTCCATTAGCAACATCATTGGCACGCAGTGAAAGAGGAGCTGAGTATAATAAAATACAGAGTGTGGGCTTGAGACAATCTTCAAAACAAACAAAATAATATGGCACATGCAGACACAAAAGAACAGGGAAAGATGCGTGACAAAGAAACATACTCCAGGGAAAGCATGAAGTGTACATGGTAGAAAATAATTTGGCCACAGGCTGCAAAATCCTAACCTTGAAACGGGGTCTCCAGATTTCAGGGTGAGGAGGATAGGTGGAGGAAAAAATCCAAAATAACCGCCAACAAAGTAAAATAGAAAATTACATACACAAAAAAAAAAATATTGGGAAGTTTGTGACACTTTTTTTTTTAATACTGAAAAAAAAAAAATGCACATCATGAATTCCGTTTGTAAAGATTCCTAAGCCACTTTGGTGTATCTGTATCTTTTACCCTCAGTGATCCATGTGCTGTACACAGTAATTCACTACAGGGGTCTCATCTAAAGCTGTAGTAAAGGAGACTGGGCAGGGAAGACAGGGCAGTTTGCTGTATACAAGTATATACGGTCTGGGCATCACAAACTATGCTTAATTTTGCTACCTCTGTATAAGACAATCCTCCAGCCCCAGCAAGTCCCACCCTGGCAGGACACACTATGTCCAGACCACAAAATGAACAACAGCAGAGGACCACAAGAAGTTATCCTCACACTTCTGAGCTCCTTATCATTCTTTTTCAGAGCCTAATTTTTGCAGGAGGAAGAAAAATGGCATAAACTGCATAGAGCAGACATGGAGCCCAGTGGGGACTACAGGTCCTTGACATATCGGCCATCTCCACGAGGATTTAGGTCCCAGGAACATATTGCAGAAGCAATAGCAGGAGATGGTGCTGCAGCTTGCTGATGTCAGCTGCAACAGAAAGAGTTTGAGGTGTGGGTATTTGGCTTAAAACAACATAAGGTGGAACTCTCCAGCTGCAGTCATCCAAATAAATTCAGGCACAAGAATCTCAGGTTGCCAATTAGCAAAATTTGAATAACATCACTTGCCAATTGTAAGCTCCCTACTTGCACGCTGAGTCAACAATTGGCATGGACAGATATGGTAGACGTGGGGCAATTACAGAAGTGGTTGAAATGGTGGTAAGTCTTTTCAGTGCATGATAAATTCTCTTTCTTACATGAGTATGGAGGGGAAAAGAGTATTTTACACAAAGAACTGATAATGATTCATTAGATACAATGTAATAATATTATGTATATGTAACAATATATATTGTATAAAATAGCAGATATAATACATCATGTATAAAACATAATGCGCATGTGCATACATAACCCAAATAAATTTATGTTTTTTCTTATTCAAGCATACTTCTCTGTAGTAAGTGTGATAATTATATTTTTTTTATTGCTTATAGGACTAACCAGCTAAATTAAAAAACAATCAGATTATCACAACCGAGTACCAGTGGTGGATTTAGATGCCACAGTTGAGGGTGGTTCTAATTTATTAAACACACAATACAGATATAAATAATTAAAGCGATTTAAAAGTTCTTTAAATGAGACTAAATTCCATTAAATGTATCTGAAGGAACTACACCTGTTACAAATGCAGAACTACACACAGCTCTCAGTTACCCAGGTAAGAATCTGTGTTGTATCAAGAAGTGACTTTTATGCTCTCTTAGACATCTTACAAAGTGCAAAGAGGGACATGACATACACTTTTACCAGAAGGTCAAATCTGAAAGCCAAGCTATGGCTTAGTTGGGGACCAGTAATGGCCATGGAAAATTTCTGTGCAGACGACTGCAAGAACATGAGAGTTTTGGAGAATGGTAGTGAATGTTTTCCTTTCCTTTTTCCACCGAAAAGATTATTCCCTTGTTTCTTGGCTATTAAGCTGATAATTCCCTTGGGTCTCAGCTATCCCGGAAAGCAAAGCCATACCTGCAGAAAATGCCTTTCCTACAAGCTGTACTGACAGAGCCAGAGGTTTCACAACGCTCTTGTTCCGGGATGGGTCTTGAGTTCCACTTAAGTTAACAGCAGAAGATGATTTTGCTGGACTGAATACTGAAGAATCTGAGAAAAGAAGTTGTTTACTTAAGTAATGATTAAACATTATATATGTATGCGTATATATAAGTTGTATTTTATACACGTGAACAGTCACATACATTTATCTAAACTCATCTGTGCATACAATGCAAATAATTTTTTTACACTCCTAAGAAATCACCATGTATTGGTATATTTTAGGAGTTGTAAAAAACATTTATCTGGGCATTTCTATAGAATCTCGTAATCTACAGATTGATCTCTTTCACAGTATTTTGTATTCACGTACACTCAGAACATATTTAACTGTCAAAAGAGCTATCCCATTGCTCCTCAAAATACACCTGTGGGATTGCCAAGTAAAGACAGCTATCCCGTGTTACAGATGAGAAAGCTAAGGTAAAGAGCTTATGTGACTTGCCCCCAGCAAGCACAGGGAATAAGCGCTGCAACAAGTTGCCTAAAACAGTTGTGGAATCTCCATCACCTGAGATTTTCCAGAACAAGTTATTGGACCTCTGTCAGACACAGCTGAACTTGACTTAGGGCAGAAAAAATATCAAATACATAATCTCCTTACAGCACTACTGTCTATAAGGCTATGAAAAGTGTATGTCCATTATAAGTCTGGGTAAGAAATGAAGAGTATCTGAGCCCAAACTCTTTGCATGAATTAACAAACAGCAACTCGTTAAGAGCACTTCAGCAAGGCTGAAAAATATTAGCCCTGTTTTGTAGATGGATAAGCTGAAGAACAAGCAAATACTTGCCCAGTATAAAACTGTAACTGATCCCAAACCTCTCAGCATGTAGGCCTCTACTTTAACATTGGGCAGTTACTATCTGCAATTTACTTCAAGAAAAATGTTCGGATGCTAATACACTGACAAATCCAAACTCTTATAACTGGGGTGAAAGAATATTAACTCAGTGTTTGTCCAGAAAGTAGTCTGCAACAAGTAGGCTAAGTTCACCTACAGATGTCCTAGTAAAACAGCCAGGGAAAGAAAACAGAATGTAAAGACCAACTTGATCTGCCAAATACATTCACCCTCAGGCCACAAACCATTTGGCAAAGGAGAGTGGGGAGGAGAGTCTGCTTTGCCAGATGGAGTAACTGGGATGGGGAATGAACACAGAAGGCTCTGCTGGTGCTGCTCCACCAGAAAACCTTGTTCACATTCACAGGAAATATGCTGGATGGCTAACAAAATAGACCACCAGGTCAGGGGCTTTGGAGGAAAACACTGGTGTCTCATTAAATATGATGTAGTAAATATGTAGTATTAAAGTTTTCCTCAAAGTAAACTGTACAGAAGCTTTAGGGGTTGTGGGATTTTTTTTCTCTCTAGTTCTAATATATTTTCTTGAAATGTTATCTATGAACGCAGATGTGGCTGGTATACATTTAAATATCACACTGGTACCTAAGCAGAACTTGTAGTACTACCAGTTATTAAAATTGTTCATCTTTCTATTGTTAAATGCTGTTTCTAGTTGCTTAGCACACTTTTAACACCTGAATTGAAGTCTTCCCTCTTGTGTGTCTGCCTAAAACTGAATTTTGGTTCTGTTCCAAGGTTTCAGTCATTTTTGCATTGCCAGTTGCCTCTCCTCTGCAACACAACCGCATCTTCCCACAATTTTGAAAGGGGGACCCGACACCTGATTGCGATGCCATGCCCACACCATACTGTCAGCTTTAACTATGGTTTTTCAAAATTCTCTTGTGCTCTGATTTCTATCATGAAATTACCATTTCAACACAGTACTCTGAGCATGAACTGTCTACCTACACGTGTCTTTTAGAACTTGTCTATTTAGAACAGAACTATTTACACAACTTTAAAAGGAAAAAATTGGTATGAGATGGCAATAAACTGAAAAGAATTTCAGAAAGCAACTTGCTAGTAAATTCTCCCGTTCTAAAAGGACTGAGAATTCAACTCAAAGTACAGCTATGCAGAGTCTAGGAGAGGAAAAGTCAGACCTCTATCATAGGCAACACATGTCAGAATTCACGCCACCAAAAAAAAGGTGTCCTCCCCCCCTCCTCTGGTTCACAGGGGATTCATATGTATGCATGTGACATTATCTTCACTAGAAGATAACCGTAGGAGGAGATGAAAAGGTTTTGACCATCGTGACCTAAGAGTACAAACAGTGACACACAGAAACACCAAGCAGACTGAAAATCTCAGCGAGTGATAAGGAGAAAGCAGTATATAAAAGGTGTATCTATTAACTTGGCAGGTACAATAGAAGACAACGCTGTGTAAATATTGGATCACTTGTCGTTTCAAATAAATAAGTTCTGATGCATCTGCACAGTTCTCACGCCAGGATCTGGAAGCGAAGGAATCATGCAATGAAATGTAGATGTTTAAATAACACTCTGATTTCATTTTCACCAAAGCCGAAAGCATACAGCTTCCTAAACAGAGACAGGGGTGACCACATGGGGAAAGTGTTTCTGAACATACTGATCGGTGATTACAATTTCATAAGAATGTGTATGTTCAGCTTTTGTTTGTTATTCCTGTTTAACATACTTTGTAAGTGGAAGAAATATTTTTAAAATCTTGTTTTTTCATCTGTATTTCATACTCCTCTAGAGAAATATATGTTCTGATACATATCAACCAATTACGACAACTAACAGCAAGTTTTCTCCTGTTTTTAATTTTTCAAGAAATAGCACAGACAGACACAAAAACATAGAACAGCATAGACGAAGCTGCAATAAAGCAATGAGAAAAAAGCTCAAAGAAAAGCACCTTGCAAAAAAAAAAAAAAAAGAAATTAAGTTGATGCTGCGTTGTCAGCCAATGTCCGTTTGATTTTTATAGCTTCTCCTTGTTTAATTATGTCATTAATGGCTTTCTAGAACAGTTATGAGATACATCCTAGCTCACATAACACAAAACCACTGGATGTGTATGGGGAAATTGCTATTCTAAGTACACCCTGGTGTGAAATAAAAATAAAAAGAAAAAAAAGGAAGCAAGCAAATAAATAAAAGCTGTCTCCCTAACCTCAAAAGGAGATTATTTTCCTTTTCAAGACAAATAATCTAGTCTACATACTAAGTAAACACCTCCCTATAAATGTGTAATTCAAATTTTTTGAGATCCACAAACAAATTAAATGAAAACAAACACAGGGAGACACAGAATCAAATAAACGAATCAAAAGATCTTTTAACACTTTTTAATCGACTATTCTTACGAGGACTAAGCTAACCTTCAGCCTCACCTGGGTCTTAATCTTTCCCAGAGCAAATTTTACAAGGCATCCTCCCCGCTGTAACCTACACATGGCTTGAGGGAAATACCCAGTTGTTTACAGCATCCCTGAACCAACAACATCTGAGGTAACTTACCACCCCCAATGGTTATCTTTATAGCACTTTCAGCTCCTACCTGTCTGAGTGAACCCTGATTTGTATCCATTAGCTGATCCACCCTCTGGGGTCGTGGACGGTGACACCGAAGAATTTGGTTTAGCAGAGAGGCTAGCAGCAGATGATTGCCTGCTTCTACATTCTGCAAACGAAGCAGCTACAGTACATATTAACAAGGCCTGCCTTCCAGGAGCGAAAGTTCAGCAACACGGCGGCGAAAGGTGACAAAATGTTAAAAGCATACATACAGCACGTACAACAAACAGCGGCAAATGGCAGCATTCAATGAAAATAAAGCTCTCGCAGTTTAGTCAACTTTGTCTTCTAATTAAGAAAACCTCCCTGGGGGCCACTCAGAGGGCCAGGCAAATACAGACCAGATGCTGCAAAATGGCAAGAGCCCTCCGTTCGCAGCTTCCAAGAGATTTTAAGGTATTGGACATATCCCAGGAAACACTCAGCGACTTCTGTGGCACAACCTTTATACAAACCGTCGTATGTTGCCCTTTAAAAGGAGAAATTGTGCTGAATCCCAGATTCTTAGTATACCTCCACAAAACCTTCAGGGAGATCTCAGTGCTGTGAGTGTCTGTTTGGATGAAAACTGAGTTGAGGGAGGAGAAAGTGACCTTAAAAATCACGCATTAATCCATTTTTTTAACTGAGATCTAATCAGGTTTTGTTTAACGAGGAGGGGGTGTTTAAGAGCATTTTGCTTCTTCTAATTAGACCTTTAATGTAAGTAAAGGGTGAAAGGTTACCAGATGGATAGCATCAATACGAGGATAGATCCTATCAAAATAATGCCCATGAGGTCGATTCTTAGTCGATTTTCTAAACTTTCATGGGTGCTCAAAACACTTGCATTCAGCATATAACCAAAAGTGACCCCAGTACCTGCCTCTTCCGCACCTTTACATTTGTGATCAGAAGGTGGTTTAAAATAGTTTTTCATGTGCGTGACCCCTGACAGCATTTACCAGGGCACACACCAACCCCAACTGCATAAGCATCAGGCAGGGGTTTCAGAAAAAAGATTCCAAAATTCAAACAAGGTTCCCTTTTTCTGTATTTGGAACTTCAAAAAGAGACTACCAAATTAAATCTTTCTGTAGGATTTTTGTGAAAAACGCAGCTGAAAAACACATCCACTCTAAAGCAGTAGTTAATTATACTCGTAACTGAGAAAAGCAGCTGAAACCAGGATCCCTTTGAACCACAAACTGATACAGTACTATAATCACTCATACAGCTCGGTGATAACCATCTCTCTCTGGTGTCATGCTGCCATTCGCATGAGGATGTGACTCTTCAGATGCGTGTCAGTCCTCCTGTGGAGCTTCTCCTCTCCTCACATCATCCTCTTTGGGATAACAGGCACCAGACAGAACTCTTTCTTTACTGAGTGAGACCACAGTCTGCATATACACCAACTTAGTAGACAGCAAGTAGGTAAACCATTCGCAAGGATCCTTGAGTCTTTGCATGGTTCTAGCTCCAAAAACCTGCATCCTCCAATAACAGACCTCATGGCTACCTTGCTTTGGGGTCACCAATGTCATCTCTTTAGCATATAACAATACTGCACAGGCTGCTCTGGTAGAGGGTAAGCCCAAGTGTGAAACACACCATAAATAGCAAGAGTATGCAAGATTTCTCTTCGTTCGCTGACATCAGTGACCTGAGCTTTCTTAATCTTATGGTGTGCTACCTATCCTCAGGCATTAGACAGATTGAATTGCACCTGCTAAGATGAATATCAGCGGAAAGCCATGTTGGAGCCCTGGCTGTGAGTCATCTCGCTTCAGGCACAAAAAGAACCAGCAGACTGAGCAACCTTATTTCTTCTACCAAGATGGCTGCACATCCTAAGAAGGGCAGATTTAGGACTCCCATTGAAAGTATGGGGAGATGGAGGAAGACCATTTACGACTGCATGGTTACTATTAAGACTTAAATAAACCTCTCTGGCATAATCCAGAGTTCAGTGAAATCAGTGGGAATTTTTACTTCAAGCAGTAAAGAAAGCCATCTTCTACAGTTCCTTTTGAATGCATACATTTTCGACAGCCACTTTCAATTTTTCATTCAACATCACACTAATGCAATAAACCCCCCCTAAGTGAATGGGCACCTTTATTACCTTTCCAGCAAATAAGGGGTCCCTTTGACAGTACACCTTGGGAGCTTCTTACTAGGTAGTACTTTAAGTGCTTCTGCTTCTTTGGCTGAGTGGTTAATTTCAGGTTGATATGATTGGAAAACTCTGTGAAGTACCGAAATCCTCTTTCTCCACAGCCTATACAATTCCCAGAAAATCCTGAAAGAATGAAGCAGAAGATACATGTACAGATTAAGTAACTCGTGCTATCTCCTAGGAATAAAGCTGTTTTAAGCTACCTGTGCATCCAGTTCAGAGCAACTGGAGATCTCCAGACAGATTCTGTTGATGCCCTGCTCAGCACATGTGTGTCAGGAAGCAGCCAAACACAGGCAGATTTTAGTCTTAGCTTTTCTGAAAGTCTTCCATCTTTCTAGGTCATACTAACTTATGCCAAAATCCTACCACCAATTTTCCACTTTACACAGCGCAGAGAGGAATAAGTACTTGGCAGAGGGAGAACTATGATGCCAGGCTAGGAAATTTCCATAAAGAAAAAAAAAAATCATTTTTTTCTACATTAAAAAACCAGGGTTCCAAGCTCCATGCATCTCTCTCAGACCAGTGGCTATAATGCATAGTAGCCACTGCAACTTCACGTGACTAAAATTAACCTTAATATCTAAAAAATTTTCTCTGAGACTCCTTATACAAAGCATTTTCCAAGTAAGCTGGACCTTACAGCTTATTAAAGTCTTAAAAGCAATCGCTGCTGTCAAGATTTCATGGCAAATGTTAGGAGTGCTTCAGAATGTTTTTAAAAACCTACAAGATCTCACAAAAGATTTAGGAACAAAGGCAGAAGACTGCTTTTCTGCAATGTTTCTAACATGGTTTCACAGAAGGGGATGAAATGTGGGGTTGAGGTCTGGAGGACGAGGTCCAGACGGAGGATTATAAGCACCCTTGATGTCCACTGCCATTTACAACTATGTTAATGGAAATGTTACATATAGATGGCACTGGTCTAACATCTCCCAGAAAAAAAGCACAGGGCACGTTCTGAAATGGGCCTGCCTTAAAATCCTTGTTGGTTGAATAAGCCCTCTATTATCCAATGATGACCAAGTAAACTACTCTGGCTTACTTGCTACTCCACTCATCTCCAAATTGTTTTAAACCTTTAATGAAGAAATATTTTGTATTCTTTCCGGAACATCAATAATGATTTATAATAGTGCTGGGCAGATTAATACCTAGTTGAAATGCTTTATTTTGGTGGTTTTTTTCCATTTACTAATCAGTTCAAGATCTGTAACAGAAACAATTTTTCATCCTTACTACTATCATTATTTTCCACAATGCCAATTACCTTTGAGAACACTTGTTCCCACACTTACCTGTCAGCCAAATTCATAGTTTTATGAAAAAAGATATTCAGTCTTTTTGACAAAATGTGTTTTCCACAAAATTCTTATTAATTAGGTCATTGTCTTTAGCCTTACTGTGCCTCATTATCATCTTTTACCATCATGTTGCTGAGGATGCCAAGAAGTAGATTTCTTCATCCTGTTTCTCCTGGAACTGAATCAGTCCTTCCCTTCTCCCTTGCAACCCATAGGAACTATTGGTGCATCTCCATAGTTGTCAGAAACAGTCATCAGGGTCTCACAGAGCTACCAAGTCAATTCTTTGCTCATAGGTACCAGCTACACAGGCCCAGAGGCATTTAAATATGTAACATCAGCAATGCCAGAGCAGAGTTGTGAGTCATTAGGCTCATTATCAAATGATATCAGACATGATAGATAGATACAAAGCTGGGGGGCAGGCTTATCAACAAAGACAAGTAGTACCACATTTAATCAGACTAACCATCTGTCTATCACGTAGTTTTATTGACCAACTCTTGACACTTCTCCTGCTCAGTAGGGGAGCAGCTCCTCTGAGGATGGCAGTATACACCAGAGTACCCCACAATCCTACATCCCCAACCAGACCTAGCAAGGGCTTGTCACACCACAGCTCCCATCTAACTCAGGCCAGAGGGATTTCTGCCTTAGGTCCAAAGGTTTACAGTGCGTAGTAGTATATCAGATGTGTTTAAGGGAGAAATAACATTAAAACGCGTAAGTACAAAACCGAGGTATTTTCAATAGTTATGCAAAATATTGCTGGTCTGGACCAGAATTTGAGCAGTGTGGTTAAATCAGGGCATTTATGCTTTATTGTAATTTCTTCCCCGTTGAAAGGTCTTTCATAGAATCACAGAATGGTTTGGGTTGGAAAGGACCTCAAAGATCATCTAGTTCCAACCCCCCTGCCATACACAGGGACACCCTCCACTAGACCAGGTTGCCCAAAGCCCCATCCAACCTGGCCTTGAACACTTCCAGGGAGGGGGCATCCACAGCCTCTCTGGGCAACCTGTTCCAGTGCCTCACCAACCTCACAGAGAAGAATTTCTTTCTAATATCTAATCTAAATGTCCCCTCCCTCAGTTTAAACCCATTACCCCTTGTCCTGTCACTACAGTCCTTGATAAACAGTTGCTTTCCATCTATCCTGTAGGCCCCCTTCAGGTACTGGAAAGAATACAGAATATATTTCTGAATATATTCTAGGCAGCACAATGACTGGAGGGAGAAATGAGAGAGTAAATTCAAAACAGGCTAAAGGATCCACAATACATTAAATCACTTTTACTAGCCTGTTAAAATGTGTACCAGTTATGAGCCAGACAGGAAATCCAGGTGCACGTATGCCTGTCTTCAATCACCACGAAGCATTCTTGTATTAAACTTTTAAAGCTCATAAGCATAACCAATTATGACATAAATGTTTGGGGGGTTTTCCCCTATGTATTAGATATTGAGAAATAAACAGCCCTCAGAGCTCCTATTGAGAACAATGGTCCTGGGGGAGCCAAGGGCAGAATTTGTCCCTTAATAGCTCATTTTCTACAGTTGCATGAGCATATTTGGTCTTAAATGAAAATTCTGGAAGCATCAGTAGGGATAAAGAGTATGTGGAGAGTTAATATTTAAAATGCCAGGGCTGCAATTGACTTCTGCCCACACAGAAATCACCGAGCTTCAATTGCGGTTAATTGTGGAATCAGGGACTTGTTTTAAAATGGGCTTTTAAGGCAGGTTCAGCTATGGATTTAATTTAATTACAACAAGCCTCAGTATATTTCTAATACAAGGTCATTAACTGAAATGACTTTAGATAATTTTGAACTGACCTTTTTCTCTGAATTATTATGGCATGAAGGAAAAAAAAAAATCTCTTACCTAAAAGTGCATTTTTTCCATGATCATCTGGCAAAAACCGCTTGTCAACAGCGCAGACCAGAATGTGCTCAGGAAGGTTAGGAGATTTGGCTCCTACTAACAGGAAGCCTGCTGGGATATCAATTTGCTCCATACACAGCGATACTAACCGTAAATCCTTGCCTGCTTGACAAAAACCTAAAAAAAAAAAAAAAAAACCAAAAACAAATGATAAATCTTCACAAGATTTCATGTAATTTTCTTCTTTTTATCAGTTACAAAAGCAAATGGGGCTTCACAACTTGATGCTGTAAGTGGAGGTTTTAATATATCTTTTTCAAGGGAAAGAGAGGAAATAGAACATCTCATCAGATCCAGTAGCTCAGGGTTTCAGAGACTATAGATAAACATTATTTTAAAGAGATCCTGAACACATTCAGGCAGAGAAGACATAAGTCACTAAAGACTGGAAATCAAATGGCTCAGAAACTCAGTTTTTCAAAAGCATTCAAAATGAGGAGGAAAGTTTGTGATTTTATAAGAGAAAACACCTCTTAAAACATGCCACAGAGTATTTTTTCTTTGCCAAATTTTAGTTTACAGTCTTTTCAAGAGAACCAGTTTTGTGTTTATTGCTTGTAACATGCTGGCATTTGTACATAAACATTACTAAGTAATACAAAGGAACGATAACAATTGATGACGGAAGTTTAGTACTAACTACTAAAGGAAAATTATTTTTATATCTAATTTCTAACTTGTCTGTACATTTTAGGAATACCAGCAAGTATAATTCACTTGTTTTAGAGCTGTACACCATGTTTTCTGTAAGTCTCCAATTGAGTGTCCTGAAGTCTCAATGGACTGCATGACTTCAAGTCTCCAATTAGTTGGGTTTTTTCCCACCCAAATACACATATGCACACAAAATAAGAATATAATGTTGGTTCTTGTGCTATTGGTCAATGTAGGGCTACAGCCAGCGGCAGAAGTGGGCAAAACCGGGGACTTGAGCGAGCTTCTGCAGTTCCACGTCCTGCAGCGAGCAGATGGCAGGCTGGGACACACAAAAAAACGGGCTCTGGCCGGGCACCGCAATGGGGCCCTGGGGAGCTCAGGACTTGGGGTGAGCTTGGCAGCCACGCATCATGCAGCCATGGTGGGGATTTTCAAAAGGTTGGATAGGACAGCTTAGAACAATTACGGGACCTCTGGAGGTCCATCTGCTCCAATCTTTTGCTCAAACCAAAGCCAACTCCAAAGTTAGATTCTTTTGACTAAGTAAATTAACAACAGTATTCAAAGACTCTTCCACTAGCTTCAGCACTGGACTTACAAGGAACCAAATCACCCATCACTTTTTTGTACAGGACCATCATATTATTTTTATTGAGTAATTTCTACTTTCAAGCAAGGAAAAAACAAGTGAGAGAGAAAGCAACAGTTCTGTGGCTTCCTCCACAGGAAAAGATACGATCACACCGGGCTTTCTGACTTCCCTTAGGCAGAAGTCAATGAAGCACTACCAGGTTTTACGAAGAACAAGACTCTTATGTTGTGCTCCCCTACAATTCTCACTTCTCCAGCTGCAAGATCAGTGCTACAGTCTGGCCTCACAACTCTCCCAGGCAGAACCCCCCCTATTTCAGGATGTCCTAAGACATCTCACATTCATCCACTGACCATCTGTCTCTTGCTACAACCCCAGAAATATCACAACATAGACAAGACATGCATGCATCTGCATGAATCAATATTTTGAAATAAAGAAAATGAAAATAATAGTGTTCTAATATTGTTCTTAAAAACAAACATATGAAACTAGATTTGAAATTACTGTAATATCTAGTAAGACTTCAGCCATTAATGTATATTACTTACACTTAATTTAAAATATTATTCAAGTAGTCCATAGTAGTAACAGAAATTGTAAGGAAAAATCAAAACACTGGAGACAGACACTGACTAAGCATCTGGAAATGCAATGAGATCACAGCTTAACCACGTGTCATCTCAATCATTATTAATATCTGTGTCTGCACTCTTACCTACTGCGCTAAAAGTTTAAAACTTCAGCAAAGATGGTGAAAGCTAATGTTGTTTTTTTGTTTTTATCTCAAACCTGTACCAGGCAAAGTGCACGCACAAAATGGAATGCACAGTCAGCTAGCATGAGCTTCCTGACAAGCAGCAGCTTGCTGAAAACAGGGTCTGACACAATTCCAGTCTTGTGCCTGCACCCACAATCTGCTGAACCAGTTCTTGGCTGAATACTTTCTTCAGTTCTTCAATCAGCTCGGTCCCAGCAGCAGCTCATTCGAGCTGAAAGCTACCCTGGACTCGCTCCTCACACATGCCGCCATCCAGCCAGTGAATTAAAATGAAGGGCCTAAAGTTTTTATTTACAAATCAATGGATTATAACAATAACTTACCAATAAGAAGATACATATATTTTAGGGGAAAGGCATTCAACTCACATATTTAAAGCAAAATTTATTATTTTCTGATTAGATGCAATTTGATTTTTGTACGTTAAACTCTTTTTAAGGTGTATTCCTTAGAAACATATTGATCCTAATAAAATGGAAGCCTAGGTACCAGGCTAAGTATTATCTACACTTTTCAACCTAATTTAGAAAGAAACAGTTGCAGATAAATCTAGGAACAAAACTCCCTTACATTCAGAATAGAATTTGCTTATTCAAATGCTTATGCCATTTGGGTACTACATCCAGAATTTTCAAAACTAGCCTTAAACATTTAGGCATTCAAGTGAAATACGAGTAGCTGACATGCTTAGAAAATACCACTCTACATCTAGATTTAAAATCGAAAAATTACCCACTGCTGACAATGTGGGCAAACAGGAAATCTGCAGATAAGGATTATGAAACAGCCAGTACTGTAAGATTGCAAGACAGATTTAAATCTGTGCTTTTACATAATTACTCTTTAGCCTTGTCTCCACCTAAAAATTTTCAGGAAATGCCCAGAAGCACAAACACTGACTAAAAAGAGGCTTTTGAATGAATTGTTAGCAACAGTGATACTAGAGACGGAAGCAAAGAGTCTGCTATCGTCCAAGGAATGTAGGGAAACCCTAAGAAACCCATCACAACATCTTAACAAGTTTATAAGCATTACCCTGTAACACCTTAGCAGTACTCATTGAAACAAACTGATGTATCTCAGTCTGCCATCTCAGGCAACAGCAGCCTCTTACCTGAGAGACTTGATTGGAATATATTTAATATTTCCCACCATTTAGGATATGTAGGACTGGACTGGAGAAATGCTGCATCCTGCCTAATCTGCAAACAATACCGAAGATTTACCCCCTGTATCGTCTCCTACTCCACCCAAAGTGCTCTCGGATCCCTTCCGTGTTCCCCTTCTTCCTCCTTGCACAATCTCCTCCGGCATCTTTCTCTACTTTGGCTGGTGGCATCTCTGGATCAGAGGTATGTATGTGCAGACTGGCTGGCCAGCACATGCCTCTCTAATGTTCGGGCTGTGTAAGTGGAGAGCTATGATTATTTTTCTGCCCCAGGGGACATTAGTTTTGGGACACAGATGTCATCCAACCAGCTCCTGAACTTCCCAAATCTTGCTGAAATTCTGTCCCTTTAGTATCTCTACCTCTCTGCCAAAAGTGGCAGAAAGCAGCTCCCAGCTTCCTGACAGACAGGCAGCAGAGCAACTGCTGAAACCTCATTTTCCGAGGGAGCGAGACAAGTAACAGGGCTGGCACTAGAAGTAGTTTCCTCTGGCTCCCCTTCTGCCGAGGGGAAAGGGATCCCGATGGGCGAGGAGCACACACAGACCCCCAGAGCCTCCGGCTGCTCTTCTCTCCTTTATTCAACATCTGCAACAAGCGAGCCAGGGAGGGCTGTGGAGCCCGGCCAGGTACAGCCAGGGCTCGCTTCCACCAGGAGATATGGAGAGAATGCAAATCTGCTTCTGTGTAGTAAAAGTCTTGAATTTTCCTTCAAAGACAAGCAGATGGTATGTTCAAGAGCCCTTTGTTATCCTTCTTTCCCTTGGCTTTTGAGCCTGCAAAGCAATCTTCGAGTTTTAGGTTCCTGCTGCTTTTTTTTTTTAACTGAATGAGAAAATTCCACATACAAATCATTAATTTGGAAGCGAGTAACTGACTGTGGGGAGAAGAAGGAGGGATTAACCCCTTTCTCATATATATATATATATATATAAAATTGCATTTTTCTAACTAGCAAGCAACAGAGAGACCTCAAACTTTTTTTTTTCCTGCTTTACATGATTTTTCATTGCTATTTAATTATCTGTGAGAGAGAACCATTTCCACATTAGGAAAAACAAGACATGATGTCTCTGTACAAGCAGAACTTGTCCTGCCCATGTTTAAGATTCAGAACATGCAAAATATATTTACATTTCATAGCTATTAATTTATAATTGAATTTGCACCTAAATTTCTATGTCAAGCAGCACTAACACATACAACTCTTAAGAAAAAAGGATGACACTTCAGTGTCACATTTACTTGCGTACCCTTTACGGGCATCTAAGTATGAAAACCCATGAGCCACTAAAATAAACCTGCTTCTCTTAATGAAACTGTTTATCAATGTGTTAATTATAAAAATAAAAGCACACAGCTGAGCTGTTCCATTAAAAAAAAAATCATCTTCCCACAGGATCTCAGCTTTGTTTTAAATAAAGAAGAGGCATTTATATTCTGATTAGAGATTTGCAAATACCAAGAGCAGTCACAAAAAAGAATAATGAATAGCTTTTACAGACATTATCTGCATTTCTTTGAAAGAAAATTCATTTGGCTTTGCTTCTGAGAAGCACATATGCATTCTCCAACATCACTTTATTTAAATTAATCCAGTCCCATCTTCCTGAAAATGAAAATGTATCCCCTGTCAACACCTGGAAGTGCTGGAATCTTCTTTAAAATGAAATTTGTATATCTTTTCCCTTTCCCCATCAGTACAAGAAGTAGTTTCAATGTGGGGTTCCAGCCCCTTGTTGTACTGCAATAAATGGGAGTATTTGCATAAGGAATTAGCTTCCAAGAATTACATATGAATTACAGGTCACTGTCACTTGCTATTGTAACTTCACAGTAACTGATCAGGTGTTAAGTACCTGCTTACCTAATTGCTTCTGAAACTACCTTGGCCTTTAAGCATCAGGTAAATTGAGGATTTACTAACAAAAGAAAGGTGCTACTATTGTGTTTCCCACAGCTGGCATAAAACGCTATTCCACAAATTAGAAATAGCTTCTTTTAAAGCTACAGCAAAGAAGTGGTTCAGAACAGCTTCTTGTATTATTTTGTTGCATATTTGAGGTACCTGTATGAAAACAACAACCTTATTTTCACGGACCAGGTAAGTTAGTTACAAAAGTTTGTGCTGAGCAGGAAAAAAAAAAAAAAAGCCCCTGTAAATAAGTGAAACCCCCAAATTCCATTTCTCTTCTTGATTATGAAGTCTTTACTTTTATGACTCACACATGATCCTTATAACTAAGGATCAATGACAAATGCATTTCCTCTTTCCAATAGGTTAGGAGGAGAGTTAAGGGATCTAATATTACGGCCAGCTAAGAAGGAACATCCAACACAATGTCACTTGTGAGGCACTTATTTTTTTAACTGATGAATGAAGGCATTAAGATCTACTTTCTGCACCCATGTGACTGACAACTCAGCCATCTGAATAAAGAACAACTCACCACAGAAAATAACATGATGGTTACGGCATAAATCCTGAATTCAGGAAGACCAAACAGCACAAATACCTTAAAATGGAAAAAGGTTTCATCCCATCTGTGCTAAAAGGTGGGAGATGCGTTTTATAGCAAGTGGAGCTATGAACTGCACCAATACTTTGCTCTTGGATAAGCAATTAAATACATGCCTAGTTTAAAGCATCCAAACACTTACAGTGACTTCAATTACTCTATCAGTATTATTTAACATTTTCCTAATGTTATTTATCTCTGTAATTAAATAACTAAGATAAGGGATGTAAACAATGGCAGCAATTCTGCCTTACGTCTCTGGAAGGGCACATTCATGAGATGAAAGATGAGCTATCAGATTAATATCTTGCTGAGATATGGTCCGCAGCATGAATGTTTGGCAACCTGGGTGTTTTAAACACTTACATAAAACTGTCCTAACAGATCCTTATCGCTATTTTAAAAAATGTATTTTCCCTTTCCAGATACAAAACCGCTGCTCTCTTAAATTAGCTCCTTGAGAACAACATAGAAGAGCAAGACAGATTTTGTAAATTCAGAATGGTAAACTTGACAAAGACTAACAAACAATCCTAAATTTCTGAAGATGTAATGCAGGAAACTTTCTTCTAGGGTGCTCTGATCATAAAAGACTTCTAGATAACAATCAAAAGACAGAACTGCCCCTGGAAGGTCATCTTTTCCCAGGACATACTAAAAAGCATAATATTATATATATATGAACATATAATTACATGTATTGTGTAACTATAGCATAACTAGGCATAACCTTGCGACACGCAATATGCAGCCACAGCACGGAAATCTGCATTGCAGTGAGCGCTTGGCAGCCGAGCACCTCCTTGCAGTGCCACGTCGGGCAGGGCAGCCTTATGAAGCAATCCTCTGCAGAGGCAGCAAAGGCACTGGCGAACACGCAACAGTTTGCACGTGAATGAAAGGTCACCTCTCAAGTAATGACACAGACAGTTAACTGGAAACTCACAACTGACATTTCTGACAGGGCATGCAAGTGCAACCAGGGATCACCAGAACACGTGAGTGAGACTGAAAAAGATCTCGTGATGTCATATAAAAAGCTCTTTCACAATTGAATGAATTGTGGCCTTGGAGCCACATAAGGTTTTGACCCCTACTGTCGCTACTGGCAGGCTAGTCCAGAACCCTGTCACCGGTACAAACCTTCACCCTGAATGCATTCACAACCATTTTATGCATCCATCACACATCCACAGAGCCCTCTTGGCCTGACCGGCTCTTCTCCCTCTTAGTGTTTTATCCTTGATATATTTAGAAGGTGTAAGCATATGCCATTTCTTTTGTCCTGGTAGGCAAAGTGCCTTGTTAGATAGAACTCCTTCCTCTTACTATCCTGTTGGTTCTCCTCTGCATCCCACATGGTTTATTTTACATTTCTTTAACAGAAGTGATCAGAACTGTTCCTGCTCCCCACAGGAGATTTTGCAGCCTTTACTGATACTTGTCCTCAACTGAGAATACCTTCTTAGGAGTACATCATTTTATACTTTCTCCTTCTCTGCTGCTACCAATTTACAAGTCTTTAAAGGATAGCAAATACAATTCCGTGTGAATAATAAATTCTCTCAAGAATATTCCCCAGCTTCCCATAGCAGCCAGCCTTTCTATACTTTGTGTTACAGGGAACTGGAGGTATGTTGTTACGGACAGTAAACATGCTTATGTAAGCTGCATTCAGAAGGGGTGAAGGCAAAACCATCAACATTTGCCACCAATTACCCCCCCCAAAATTTCAAAGGATTACCAGTCACTACTGCTTACTTCTATCACAGCATATAACTGTACACTATAAGGAGGTACAAAATCATTCCACAAATTACAATTTTTTATGACCTCTGTACAAGGAAGCCCATAATTCAGGAAGATACTCAAGAAAATGTCAGGAACGGGGTTTGGACCTGGGAAGGGCTATATGTTTCCAAGGACTTGAGCGGGGCGGGAGTTGTTTTTAAGATAAGCGTATCTAATATGAATAGCTCTTCCTTCTTTTAAGAAGTTAAATCTTCAGAATAGCATGATTATGAGATAAGATGAACCAATTAGATCAAGTTTACTTGGTCCAATAGGTGTATTCATAATGATCTGACCATTCCTTTAACACATCTAAAACCAACCAAAAATAGTACTGTCAACAACTTTGCTTATCTAGAACTACAATTGGGACAACTCAGGGTAAACTAGAAATGGCCACCAGGCAGATGGCAAGGACAAAACAGACAAGCTTCCACTGTTGTCCCTCTTATCCCTTTGGCAGCAGAAGGGATATCAAGTCTCTTCTCCTTTTTCTCTTTCCAAACTCTTCCTTCTGCCCATAGAAGCAACTAAACCCAGCTTTACCAATGTTTCTGGCAATAATTTAGGGATAGACTGAGAACCAGCCATACTGATGCTGACTTACACAACTTCTTTGAGGACAGTAAACCAATGATGACCAAAGAAAACAAGGCACTTTGAGAAACTAATAAAGTGCCACAGCAAGTCTTAGACCCTGCTTTGAAATAATACATTACATTTTATGTCCTGAAACAAATCTTCTTATTCTGTATTTTCTCAGATCTGAGGCTTTGACTACGAACTGTATTTCCAGACTTCTAGCTCAAGAGTTTCCAACTGTAGACACTACGCATTATACTGAGAATTAGTTGTAAAGATCACACATGTAAAAGAATGGACACCAACCATCAGTAGTGCAAGACCCTTCTGGGGCAGGTTTTTGTGAATATGGGATTGGTGGACTACTTGAATCTGACATGTCTTCATCCTCCTCTTCATCTTCCATTTCATTAACAGTTTGGTTGGTAGAAAAGTCCAGGTTTCCATTTTGTGAATAGCGATGTACTAACTCTTTATCCAACTCTTCTACCTTTGGCTTCACATCTGAGCAAGAATAAAAAAATAAAATAAACTTTTCATCAGTACTTGCATTTAGCTCCTTTTAAAATAACCAGCATGCCATTCTTTCCCCATAAAAAGGGCCAAGATTCAGAGTTTGTGTCACACAATGAACTACTGTGCGGCCTTTTTTTTTTTTTTTTTTTTTAAAAAAAATTT
>VXBL01008397.1:631390-707855 GCA_013400195.1 Aramus guarauna | reverse complement strand
TGCGGGCTTTTTTTTTTTTTTTTTTTAATGAAACATATCCCACCCTTTTCTCACACAGAAAAACAGCAATGGAAATGTGCCATACTTTCATGGTTACCTTCCGGCAAGAAAGGTGGCTGGTCAGGATCCAGGTACAGCTGTGAGAAGATTGGCCGTGGGACAACGCTGCTACATCTCAGAGAAGCTTCTATAGAGTTATGAAGAGCTTCTTCAAAACGGGCAGATTTTAATTGCCCTGCATATGAATTCCCCATGATCTAAAAACACAAAGAAAACACCTAATAAGGAGGTGGGAAAATGCATATACAGACCATTTACAAAAGAAGAGTGAGGTCTTATTAACATCCACCATGACGGTGATATAAAGTTAATAAGAAAGTATGCTATGAAAATAACACTTCTAACTAGTATTACACGTTCACATTTCTCTCTCAGTCTGGTAGACTGTGCCTTTTGTTTCAATAACAGCTTTTAGCACATTTCCAACACACCGCTTTGTGTCTTCTGCATATGTGGCCTCTCAACAGCCTCAGGAACCTAAGGTGGGTAGAATTTAATGAAGGGTAGACGAAATCATTATTACTGTATTTTTTAGGATTTTCAGAGTAGACTACAGAGGGGTACGTAACATAGAAAATTAAAACCATCAAGTTTGGCTTCATCACTAGTTGTTTAACTGCATTAACATAATTTTACTTGTCAGTATGCTACCATTTGCAAAGAAATAATACACAGAAGGCATCCAATAATTTGAATTTTTGCCCTTGCTAATATTAACTGAAATTATGTGGAAGGCCAGTCCTCTTGTCTTTTCAGGGTCTTCACCTCTTCAGCGTAACACTCTGATTTACATGTAGTCTGATCCTTATAATTCAAATCATCTATTCATACTCTTACAACAGAAGATGTAAGTACAAAAAGAGAGAAATCAATAACATCCAAACCATACACAGCAAATGCTGTGAAACGTTTTTATTTTAAAATATGCTTTACATCAGTATAGTGATAAAAATAATTTAAATATCTGCTTTGACAATTAACATTTATGTTTATAAAAATGATGAATTTATGTACTTCATGAAACATTCAAGCACAAATAGACCATTACTTCTCCTTGGGTGACATTATACAGCCCACAGCCTGTTAGATTTGTGCCCCCGCATTAGGATACAGACTCTCAAATGTAAACATTTAGTAGCAGGATGGCCATGCAAGTTTTACAATATGCTAAGGGAGACTCACTGAAACAGGAGATTTTCCACTTTGCTGGATCATCATACCATATGACATTTGTTCCAAAAAAATCCAGCAATCTACCGTTTTCCAACGTTATGAATACAAGACTGCATTTTCGGAGAATTTTATTTCATCAGAGCTAACTTCTCCCCAGTTAAATCAACAGATCAAACCTTATAATGTTATCTTTGTACTTCCCTTCGCTAGATGTCACCTAGCCCTGTGACCAGGAAGAGACCTTGGCCAAGAAGATAAGTTGGCATTTAGAAAACCTACAATTTCGCTCCTGCTTTATCACTGGGTTGCCCAAGGTCCTCAGGGCCACCTGTAAAAGAGCAATAATGATGACATCCACTTACAGCAGCATTTCAGATCTGCTGCTATAGACAAATATCTAAGAGCTAAATATTATTGTACTACTGAAAGACATAGGCATGAAGTTCATCTAACTACTCACCTCCACCCTGGGGGAGAGGCTCAGTTCCCTCTTCAGTTACAGACTTCATACAACTTTGGGCAAAGAACTTCACATCTCTGACTTAGACTTGCTTTTAATACATTTTGGGGCAACAGCATTTTCCTACACCAATTGGACACAATTTCTTAATGTGACATATTCAGGTATTTCAGCAATGAAATATTTAAAACAAGTAGATTTTCTTTGTCGTTCTGTAAATTTGGAATGACAGGGACCGCGTCCAAACACGCAATTACAAAGTGAGTTAGGGAAAAAGTTACGCTGCAGCATGATTAAGGTTACGGTACACTAAATCCTGTCAGGTGCAAAGAATTGATGAAAAACAGTTAAGTAACTGAAATCAGTGATGATATTTCCATAAATGTCAGTGAAGTAATGTCACACTTTTACCTCATTAAATTGCACAGCGTAACATTTAATTTCCGTGCTGTGGAATTTTATGTCAGGTACAATGTGCTTAAGGTAGGTTTTCAGGAATGTATTCAAATGATAAGACTTCAGTTAAAATACTATAATAAAAACAGATCAATCTTTAAGAATCAGAAAATTTGCCATTCCCACAGCACATCTGCCCAAAGTCTGCTCATCCTCCACATTTTCCACAATCTGTATGTGGTATACAACTACTTTCATTTTGATGGGAAACTATTCATAAAATACAGTCTGCGCACGACAAAAAGGCTGGCGAGCCAAGCCTATTTACTTTGCTCAGAATCTATGCAAATGTTGGAATTTTGCTGGAATCTCTACAAAGAGAATTGCTTGTGGATGGCGACTGCCGGGGATTTACCGGAGAAGGTCGGTATTACTGGGGGACAGTACTACCGGAGGCCCTTGCTAGCTCGCCGAGAGAAAACAGGAGTGCAATTGGAAACGCCAAGTAAGGGAGAGCTTTAGGAACCCCACTTCGTGCCAGCACCTCAGCAGGGAAGCGGGGCGGGAGGAAGGCTCGTCGGGGATGCGCTTGGGCAAGGCGGGGGCAGAGCTGCCGGGGGTCCCGCTGGGCCGCGGCGGGGGCACCCGGCAGCCTCGGAGCCCACCGCTGGCTCCCTGGCGCTGGGCAGCTGATTTCCTAATGCCGCCCGAGGCCATTAGGGCAGCTGGGCCTCATTTGGAGTTCAAGGGAGCTGGAAGGGGGGAGAGCGGAGGCGGGAGGTCGCAGGCGGCTTTGCCTCTGCAGGGGAGAGGAGCTGGCGAGAGCCTGCGACAGCGAGCGGCTGGGGTTGTGCCCTCCTGATCCAGCGCGCCCAGAAGCTGGGGGCACCAATTCAAGGTGTTAACGCCTTCGCGTGTCTGCTCTTTGATTCTCTCCCTAAACGCCTGGTGCCCATGAGGAAACGCTTCGCGTTCCTCCTGCCAGTGTAAACGGGAGGCACCTCACAGGCAGCGCCCCGCGGCAGAGCAGGCAGCGCGAGCGTGACGTGATGGAAACGAGGTCGTGGGGGCGGGGCGGCAGCCGGGGGTCTGGACGAAAAATTGGTGAAGTTGAAGGGATGGAAAAAACCCCCCACATTCCCGTGATTAAGACATGTACCTGACATACCTGCATTTAAAGGTGACCAAACCCAACGATTGAATGTAACTAAATTAATGCTCATCGTTAAAAAAAGTTCTCCGAATAATATGTCTATCCTACATTCCTATATGAGGCCATTTGGCAAAAAAACCAAACCAAAACAGAACGAACATAAACCCAAAACCAAAAACAAAAAAAAACCCGGTTGCTTTCTAGAGTGAAATTAGGACAAGTTTTCCCTCAAATTCTGCACATGCGATGTCACGTCAGTGCGCTCGGGGGGATGTGGGAAAGAAAGATGGTCCCAGGCTGAGTGCAGTTGAGACTATCTGACACAGGGTCTGAGAGAAAACGGAGCTGGACTTGACTGAGGAGCTTCTCCCCAATCTCACACACCTGCTTTTCTCCTGTCAACACCAACACATCAGCGCTCGCCCTCACACCCAGCCATACTGCACCGAACTACGCCGGAGCCTACTTGGGTGCACCGAGAGGCTTCTGATGAGCAGGAGGTTTGATTTGGGAGTAAATAATTCTTTCCATCCTTACATGTGCACTAACTGCCTCTAGCTCAGCACAGAGCTGGTGATTCCCAGCAATGAGCAATTTGCACATCTGTCATACAATTTTCCAACCCTCACCTTTTCTTTTACCTGCACCACTGGACACCAGTGTACATCTCTTCGTAATCTTTTGAGCTCTGTTTTAGATTGGACCCTGCAGGATGTTAAAATGTGCATTATGCAGAGTACACATGTATAGTGAGATTTGCTGCTATAGGTTCTCCACCCCGCCCTGCCAAGAGAGGTTTAGTTTGACAACTCTCCAGGCTTTCCCTCTTTACCTCACCAACTTTGCCACTCAGACAGACAAATTTTGTTTAATGTCCTTAAAACTTACTATAGAGACACTGGAAGACAATTAAAATTGAGTCATTTCAAAATGAACTCTGCAGCAAAACATGAAATACGAGAAGAATTTCCTAACATTCAGATCCCCTGCACTTCCAGGCTTTATCACGCTCAGGGTATTTCTCTGCAAAGATCCACACACAAAGGCATCATGATTCTACCCAAGACATCTCCACTCCTACTATGCTTCTTCAAAGCAGATTTCCTAAGCCTGCTCCAAGTCTTCTTTGCAGTGGCCCATCACTGAGCTGGAGGATTAACTGTTGAGATTTGCTGGAGTTTGAGAGCTGCCTTACAAGAGAGTTGGAAGGCAGCCCTCAGATCTCAGTCTGGGTCCTTGCAAAGACACACGAACAAGGCAATCATGAAATTCCACTAATCTGACCACAAGTGAAGAAGTATTAATGTTTTAGGGTTTAATAAAAAATTAAATATGGGCATTCATTACAAAAAGTAAAACTGGAATTACTGGGGGCTTTCATCACAGCAGACAGAAATGGGAGTAATAAAAGCAAAATTTCAAAGCTGATTGCTTTTAACATCACTTAACTGTGCGGTGAAGGATGCCAGAAAATTCTGATCACTCTTTCAACTCCCAGAAGCTGAATTAACATGAAGGTCTTGTCAATTCAAGCAAATAACCTTGTCCCATGTGGCCATCCAGGTTTCAAAAGATCTGTGCAGAAACGTGACACTCAACGTTCAAGAAGAACCAGAACCCAGGTCAGGCAGACTTGCAGTGTGTACGTACAGTAAACACTACCCACTTTTAGTTAGAAAAATAGGTGACTATGGTCCTTCACATACCAAAAAAAAAAAGTAGCCTCTGGAAAGTGGACTGTTACTCAATAGCTCATGGGAACTAGAACTCCATGTTGAGTTGAAGGCTCTGATAGTGTATTTTTACAGATTATTCAGTACACCAGATACCACATATTTGGCCTCCAGGTGGGTCATGACCCCAGAGACTTTAAAGGAGAGGAACTGAACTGGAGGATGAGGGAGGGAGTGAGTGTTGTTGTTATGGCTTAAAGCAATTTCACAATTACCCGATAGTGAATGATGAATCTGATGCAAACACCCTCCATTAAGTCGGCTCTATCAAGTCCTTACTTTGTGTTTAACCTAATGATGTAATTGTGTTCTCCAAAACACATAATCTGGCTTCTGATCTGGCCTAACTCCACAGGAAAGTTTCTCTTCAAAGGAAAAGAAAGCAAGTTCCTTCACAAAGGCACTGCCAGGCCCAGCACAGCTTCTGTATCTCAAAGGGTTATCTTAGGCAAAGAGAGGCCAGGCATCTATTTATGCTGTAGAATAGTTTGGGAACTGGTTGTTTCAGGTACAGCTAGCATTTTCTATTACTTAAGTCATTCTTAGTGATGTTCCAGGAGCAGTATTTGTTTCCCGTTAGAGCATCATTAGGATATATCATAAACATGCATATAGCAGAAAGTGTGGCAGTTAATAATGACAATAACAAATATATACGGTAATTAAGTGTAGACTTCCAAGTCAGAAGTATACACCCGCAATTAACTGTAGCATTCAGTGGAGAAAGACTTATGTGTGAGTCAATATAAGAGTGCAAGGCAGAGTAGTCCCATTAACAGCTCCCTTATCTCATAACCTTTGTAAGATCCCTTTTTTCCCCCACAGTCCTTTCAAGATCCTGAGATTCTCACCCTGCTTTTGTCTTGGTTAGGGAAATTCAAACTCAACTGTAAAGGAGTTTACAATCGCATGTAGCAAGTGATAGGTAAGTAATTAGTCCACAAAGTCTTTCAGGAAAAATGAATGATTAGTTAGTCTTGAGTCTGTTTACAGTGGAGTTTCCTTTCCTTTTTATTTTTCATTTTATGTTGAAGCAAATATTGATAGCATCCAATACCATCTAGAATCTAGTCTTTGAGTCTGATGTTGCCATTACTGTGTCAGAGGAATGGGAAAGATCAAAAACGCCTATTTTTTCCTGACAAGGTTCTTTCTCTTATTGCTCAATTAATACTAACTGTACTTGGAGTATTGCATCAGCTTTCCTCAGATTTGGACAATTCTTTGGACAGACAAATGGATACACAACAGAGCTGCATGCAGGATGGTGGAACAGGGCCGCTGTTTCCTCACAACGTGAAACAGAAAGCAAATCACAAGTTGTGCTAGTATGGAGGCTGCTGAGCCCTTACTGCTCCATCCCTTCCACCCCAAGACTATCCCCACAGTCTTCAGGCACGGTTCACAAAACAGTGAACATACTAAAAGTAAAATTCACACCCGAATTCAGGATGGTGTTAGTGTGTTGAACTTAGATGCATGAAGCTGTCAACTTCAAATCACCAGCAGTGATGTAACACTGAGGCTGAAAAAGGAAAACCACCAAGAAATGGAAACTGAAACTCAATCTGATCTCTTTTACTTAAATTTTGAAATGTCTCTCTAGTTCTTTTTAACAGTATTATTTACTGAGCTGTACACATAAAGAGGAGTTTACAACTGCAATCAAAAACAGAATATATTGTGAGGTGCAATGTTACAGAAGTCACTGCAAGTTAAGCTCAAGTCAAGTTTTACAAAATGGTAGTTCAGCAGTTTTAACTTACGAGTTCAGCACTTGTGTTTATTACCTAACATCCTGCATTTTCCTTTATATTTCAAATGTTCCACTACAACTCTCCCAGAATCTTCAGATGCAACCTTTTGCCAGTCTGAAGTTTTAAAATACTATTTCAGAGTTAAGTCTGTGTAGTTAGAATCAAACTATGTAAAAACCCAACAACAGTCAGTTCTTCTTATCCCCAAACTGGAGCTGAAAGTAATTTTGCAAGATTTCTGAACTGTACTGACCTTGCGCCGGCTTTACTTTTCTCCAGGTTATGGGTCCCACTGAGAAAAGAAATGTCACATTCCAGGTAGGCTGAACTCTTGCAGCACAACGAGAGGAAAACCAGTGCAGTGGGTGCACTGAGGATGCTCAACACATTCCTCTAGTGAGGACTGAGATGATTTAAGGATTAAGCATGTGCCAAACTTCACTTGATGCCATTTCCTCAGTAAACAGATGCAGCAAGCAGATAAAAGAAACAGCTGACCTCACTATGAAATTTACGTGAACTCAGCTACAATGACTACACAATATGCAAAAATTATGGAGGCTGAGTTTCTGTGAATAAATGATGCTATGCTAGAAGCGTTAAAAGCAATGTATGCCTACCTGAATACAGAAGACTACCTGGAAAATTACTATAAAGAGACTGGAACATTAATGGAGCAAAACTGTAGCTGATTATGTTTGCTGGGGTACTTGGAATCAAAGAATATCTTTTGACAACTGTTGTAAATGCACAGCTCGTTTTCATGGGCAAAGACTGTCCTATGCACGCAAATTCTCATACACATATAGGCACTATATGTTCTGTCACCAGTGCACGCACCCATACACTTTTACTGTCTCTTCTACACTCTCATCCACCCACACACATCTGTTCACACAACCCTCCCCCTTCAAGCTTTTGCCAATATACCATTTCCCTAATTATTCCTCCTCTGCTTTCCTACCATGGAAAAAGGAACTCAATTGGAACCCAGAAATAAACCATATTTTGTGTTTGTAATATTAAAAAATATATATCCTTTTTAGTCTTCTCCCATTGCATCCCCTGGTGTTTTATGGAAAGCTTGATGATACAGGGTTGCAGACAACGACGGGAAGTCAGGTGAGAACAAAATTGATCATAAAGGTTATAAAAGAGTAGAAGAGTTAATAAAAATTCAGTTGCCAGTAATACAAAAAGAAATGCTCAGTAGCATATAACCAAGAATGAGAAGATTACATAGTGGAGTATGAACCTTACATGAATACGCCTATATCCTTCATGATATAGAAGCTTTCAGGAGTTAATTATGTTGATTTAACCTATGCTGACTGCAAGGCATTTAGAGCCCTTTTAAATGATGTTATGAAATTAGGAAGTAAGTTACTATGAAGGTTTCCTAGGGTTTTTAAAATTAATTTGTAGAAGATGGAGCAAATCCTTTTATGCTACTGGAATCTTTCACAATGTAGATAGGGGATGGAACGTTACTATGCACCTTCAACAGAAGAGGTACATTTTCTCTTTTCTTTCAATAGAAAAACCTCTGGGTGTTAAAAAAAAAAAAGAAAGGTTATCGCCCTACAAACCTAGCTTTTAAGTTTGAAGTTTTGGTAATGTTAAAAGACTTCAGTATTTTAAAAAGAGTATGTGCTCACACTTGGATGTTCACACAATGACAGAGGCAGCACAAATAAATCACTAAGGAGCACTTGTGAACATCTCAGCCTGCTTCCTTAAACCAAACATGCTCATACATAGCTTTCCTCATTTATGTTCTCTGCCCTAAATCAATAGGACTATTAACCACATTATTAATGCCAGTGGAATACAACCAAATCTGTAACAGCGCTTCATCCCAGCTCTAGGATTGAGGCATATTTTTGCTGTGTAATTTTGATTTTGCAATTAGTTGCAGACATGAATTACAATTTATTCTAACAAGTTAGCATGTTAGCACAGTCAGGCAAGTTACATGCTTGAATCCTTTCAGCTACCAGTGCTGGTAACCCAGCAGATAAAACTAATGTGGTATCTAAGTAATTAATGTAGTAGCTATCTAAATAACTGTAACTGCATGTGGAATTTTGCTGCTTACTGAAATGTTTTTCCGAGCCCCAATTTCTTCCTCAAATCATGTATTCAAAATTGGTACCTGTTCCCAAACCTTAGATTTTTATTGAACATTGTTATTTTTATATACTTTTCATATACATAAGTGTACAGTCATTCACTGACAATACATATTCTGCTAGTAATACACAGTTCTTATTTTAATTTGTTAGCTAACAACTATATGTAGTAATTACAAATTAAAACAAACTGTTCAGAACTATTAGAGACATAAAATTTATGTAGTTTGCAATAATCTATAATGTAAACTGTATATTCTCAGATGCATCAGTTAATTAATTTAAAGCTGTGTTTTTAATAGAGATTTAATGTTTATTTCCATGGAACACTGTCTAATGTTACACCAATTTTTTAAAAATTATATGTGGACTTTAATTTCTATGGCTGGGAAGCTCAGTGAATAGTCGTTACATCTTTTTAAATATGAAACACAAATCTGTATTTGTCAACAATCTTAATGCTGGTAACTATCACTAATTGCTTTCTTTCATGAATTATGCATTTTTTTCCCTGAGGGGTTGCTTCTATCCTGAGAAAGTGAAAGGGAAAGTTACTAGTGTTTCAAAAGATCCATATAATGATATAAAAAGGAGCATTAATAATGGCATCTCAACTTGCACTGCTCGTGAAAATGAAAGGGATGGTGATCTATTAGGCATATGTGCCCTGGTTACGTAGAAGCTGAGCACCTCACCTACAATCCCAAGCATCCTTTGAATGCCTTAGCAATAAAGTTTGATATCAACTCTTCAACACAACTGGACTAACGAAGACCACCATATGAAGCTAATGATACTAATTGAGTTTGCTCAACCATTGAGTTTGCTCAAACTTGTTTGTAATTCTTATTCATTTTTCCCTGCACATCCTCTCTACACCACTCCTCGTGACCCGCCTTCAGACCTCAATACTCACTTGTACATATTCACTTGCCTGCTGGTGTGTAATTGTCTTCAATAGGACTATGAAGTGGGACTGTGCACTATGGCTTAGCAAACCATGTACGCAAATTACTGTAAATCCGTAGGCCACTAGGCTGCTAAGTTTTAAACATCATAGCTTATGCTATTTATTTATTCTATTCACTAGCTACCATTTATATAGGAACTTATGCATACACACTGCTTGACATTTTTTAAGACTAGTAACCAAGATGACACTATTTGATAGAAAAGCAGCATAAAAATTTACCACTAAGATGCAGAAAATAGAAGCTAAAATGTAATCCATTCTGACACATCTCAACATCAGATTGTACAGTACAAGCATTAAACAGAAAAATCCTTAATAAAAATCATCCTAGGTATCTACACCTGCAGTAAAAGTGGTTTTCCCCATGCTTTTTTCTTCTTTTTTTTTAAAGTTTTCTCATGTGAAAGTGCTACTAAATAAAGGAGACAAAGAAATGTTTATTGCCAAGCAATATAAACTAATTGCTATTCATCTTGCAGAGACATTACTTGTTCTGAAAATTCTTAATTCTAACAACACATAGTAACTGACACTACTAAAAAATATCTGAGTTATAGGCATAATGGTAACACAGATTACATTGGCTCTTAAAACTTTCAAAACAGAGATGACCCAATTCTTCAGGAACATCCACTCAGTACTTTTCCACAGTATTCATCTTATCTGTTGTATGTTCTGGTTTGTGACAGCTATAACAGACTAAAAATGAAGCACTGGAGTCAGACTTTGTAAACTTCAACCTTTCTTTTGCTGTAAGCAATCCTCCCCGCCCCAAGCTGGCAGAGTTGGAGATGTAGCGTGGCAGTTCTTCAAATATGCAACCTGAAAGTAATTTCAGGGTTACCAACTTGAAAAAGAGATGGTCTCTGCAGCCAGAGCGTGTCTGTGACACTGTACAAAGTAGAACCCCCTGCACTCAAGAGCTTCTCATGCAGCATTTCCTACATCTCCTTCATCTGTAAAGTGCATAATCTTGCCAAAAGCACCATCAAATTTTGTTCCTTTCTCTCTTCAGGAAGATTATTAAACAAATCCCTAACACAGATTTCTAGATTAAAAAATAAAACTAAATCAAGGAGTAATAAAGTCTTCAGTAATCAAACTTACCTTCACTAACACACTTGGATAGAAGAAGGTTAGGTGGGTTGTTGGTTCCTCACCTCCTCCAAAAATGACTCTTTTCCTCCTACAGCCCTGCTTGAAAACAAGGCAAGTCTGAAAAACACTTCTTGTTTTTACAAGGCTTGGAAACCATCATCCCTAAAAAGGAACCACCAAAGCTGGCAACAAGCCCCTCCTTTGCGGAGAGGTTGTGTCAAAATGTTTATCAAGTCTACTCAGAGCACGTTCCTGCACAGCTCTTCTGAAAACACCATTTTCAAATAGGTCAAAATGATCACATTTCTGCTCACCTGAACTCAGAATATGTTTTAGAAAGGAACAAACAACTCTTCTTATCTGAAGCTCCCATGCAGTCTCTAGATAGAGCGGCACATCTAACATTGTTCTTCTGCAGTCACTTTTAGCCCATGATGCAGAGACAAAAACCCCAGCAAAGCCAGCTGCTTTCATGACCATTTCAATGCTAAAAGCAACGCAGTGAGCCAGACAAGAAAACCCTGCATAGGTCAAAAGCATACCAATCAGCTTAAACCTACAAGTAATGTCAAGTTTAGTATCATTCAGACATTTTTTGCAACTTCTCTGCTGTTGAGAAACAGTGTCTAAATGGCTCATAGAATTTCTATTTAAAAAACTAGTACATTTCTTGTATTGAATTTTAGTGGAAATGAACTTCAAAGTGCAGAGTGCTTTGCAGAGTTCTTCCTTTTCCTTTTACACAACATGTGTTCGTCATGTGTCAAAGCTGACTTTACTTTCTCCCCTCCCCAGAATACCACAAATTCTTCTGTTAAAATAAACAAAGCTCTGTCCAGAATCTCTGAAATTACCAGAGGCAACCTCTGTTTGAGATCAAAGATGCACATCACTACTGGGACTTCTGCAACATCCCAGATTTCAATTAAGATGAAATTTGCAACAAAAGGGCAATCAACAGAACAAAATATCAATGTCACATCCAGGGATATATCTAAAAAGAAGAGCTTTGACATTCAAGCTACCTTTTCTAGATAGTTAGGAATCTCAATAGGTATTTGTGGGATAAATGTCTGCAAATAGTATTTTTATAATGCCATTTAGGTCTGGGAAAGAAAAACCTTTATCTTTACTTAAAACAGAAATGCAAAAATTCAAAATTACCTACTATTAACACTTAATGGGAGAAGAAGAGAGTCATCTATTTCTAATGACTATATTTGTTCTGTGATGCAACTCGTTGCCCACTACAACAAATTGGGCATGGGGTCTTTGTGTCTTAGAGGAAGAAAAAATGATAACAAAATACATTATTCGTTGGACACATTAGATGCGCTTCTCTACTTGTTTTTCTCCCGAAAGGAAAAGTCTTAATGATATTTACAGGCTGGACTTAATTTACCTGCAACATAGACATGCTAGCAGAGGCAATCTTGATTCCCAAAGCTGCTGTTAGGGCTTAGTGAGTCAATAACACAGAAAATTCACAGGTTCTATGCATTCTTGAAGGCATGCATATAAAACTTCCAGTAAATACTGACATTCAAGAAACTAGTGGTTGTGATATTTTTCTGTGACTGCTGTCACAGTAGAATATAAATACTATGTATGAAATTCTCACTGTGGGCTAAAATCCACTCAAAAAAACCCCCACCTGATAAATAAACACTTTACAGATGCAAAACAATTTTCTCCAGTAGATGAGAAAAAAATCTTAATAATCCATATACTTCCATTTTACATACTTTGAGTAATTAAATTCTAGGGTTACAAGCAAAATTAAGCATTATAGCTCAAATATGTGTTTCTCTAAGCAGTTTTATTATACGATTTATTTTATATAGCCCTTAATTCCATATAGAGATATGTCTAAAATGTTATATTCATTGCTTATCGGGATAAAGCTGAAAACAGATTCAAACAGACATCTCATCAAGTTCTTAGAGCAAAAGCCAGTCCAATCTCATTGATAAATAAATCACCTTAATCCTTTCTTCATCTGTTATTGCCTTATTGCAAAAGCATGAAGCTGAAGCCTGGAAAGTCAAAGTTAAGGCCTGACCTTCCATCTCTATCCTATCTGGCCGCTCCCTTGTGTACCCCTCAAACACACATGCTATCATTTCCTGATGAGTTTAGAAGAGGTTATCAGGAGAATTTCAAGACATGTGTCAGTTTTGCGGCAACCTGAATGCTATGCAAACATCTTCTGTGTTTAATAGGTGATTTGTATTTTAGTAGGTTTATCCATTCCCAACTTTATTTGTTTAAAGGTGCCTTAACCTTGACATAAATCAATGCTAAGCATCTCTATAGAGTACTTCTAAAGAGTTTAAAAATTAAGCTCTTTGGAGAGCTATATTTTGCAAGCATGTTACTTTCAAAAAAAAAAAAAATTACTTGTCAACTTTTTGCTCTTTTTTTTCCCCTTGAAAATTATGCCATTTATTCTTTTTCACTCTTCTTATTGTGTTCTTTCAAAGATCACGATGCAACACCAAGTTAGTCACTACAAAAATGCCACCACTGCTGGCTCCTGAGTATCTTTTTCTTCCTAATTCGACAATGAGTGTTTGTGTAAGACAGTAGGGCCAAAGAGTCGGAGGCCCCGGGTTGTATCTTGCAGCAACCCCCCCCTTTCAAAGGAAAACAAAAAGCACTGAACCTTTTCTGCCACATGCCCAGTCCTTCCCCCACCACCTCTCTGGTGAAGACAGCCATTATTACATTTCCTTTCGGGTTATTTACAAGGTCTTGGCTCTGACATTGATTTCTTATCTGTTTCTATGACAAATGTTAGGTGTTAATAAGCTGTCGCTTTAAAGAAAGATAATGCTAAACAAATTATAGGAATTAATTACTTAAAAACTATTAATTTTTTTTTTGTGAGCATTGAAACAAGAACAGCAAAAATTGCTCAGGACCAGAAAAAACCCACAGTTTTTTCCAACCAATTAATAACTGTTAGCAGATAAAAAGCAGTAATAGTTTAAACTAGGCACTATCCTGATAATCTAAAGTGAATTTGTCAGGGGATACAGAGTAACGGGGCAGGCGCAGCTCCCTAAGGAACAAAGTCTTTCAATTTACAAGCAAAGATTTTTACTTTGTCAAATATTTTGCACATGGTATAAATTTTAGGATCAAAGGTGAAAGTTCAGAAATCTTTTCAGTTACAGAACCATTAAAATGATAAACATTTGGGATCCCAAAGTATGCTTCTACTCTAACTGTCCTTTCAGACCTGCATTGACTGCACTATAATAGCTGCCAACATTTGGTAAGGATTAGCCTTTCATTTAGACAAAAGCAAGCATTCCTTAGCTAAATCAGCACTTTTTGCCATCAGACTCATAAAACCTTTTCACAACACAGATTTTCAAGAGAATCCTTTAGGGTTTTAGGATGCTGCTCCTTTTACTAAGTAACAAAATACACCCCAGGGTGTCTCATTGACCGCACTCAGCTGTCCTTTGACCTCTGCAATTGTTTAGCCCTAACTTCAGGGCCACAGAATCTGCCTCCCCCCCCCCAAACAACAACAAANACTCATGGTGTCCCCCCCCCCCCCCCCAAAAAAAAAAAAAAAAGGTTAATGTTGCTTCCTCCTAGCACCTGGAGAAGCAAAATCCTAGAGGTTCCCCCCCTTTTCCAGACTTCTACCATGTTCCAGATGTTGCCAAGCAAAATGTTCCTGCAGGCAGGTTTTGGGAACCCGCGAGTGCTGCTCAGAACCTGGGCTGTGGCCATGACCCCCTTGCTCTGCTCAGCGCTGCCCTTGCCCCAGGGATACAACAGGTCATAAAGCAGGAATAGATCTTCAGCCTTCTGGGTACGCTGGCTATTTAAATGCAACAAGAAACTATGCGAGCCCGATATTGTATACTGAGACAAGCCTTCCCCCTTCAAGTCAGAAAAAAAAGGACGTGTGAGAATCTCAGTTGGAAGCACAAATCTATCCCAATCATTACACAGATCTGCATTCTTCTTCCCATTTGTTTTAAACCCTTTGAGAGGACAAACAAACAAACAAACATCCACCCTCCAAGTGCATAAAACATATTTAGCTAGCTGCTTAGGTATTTGCAGTGCTCTAAGAAAAACAGCAGAAGAAAATTGTTACAGCTTCAAAAGAACTGTCATTAAATAATGAAGTTGACCTCACTGTGGATATATAAGAAAAAAACGGAAGCACAAATCAGCCCTCTTTGGTGAAGGCTGTTTAATTATATGAACTGGATTTCAAGATGTTTTAAGAACTGTAGACATTGTACATGCCCAAAGCAAAATAAAATCGTTACTTACAGTCCACACTGTTCCTAAAATGCAGTCAATGGAAATGAAAGCACAGGTGCTGAACACAAACATACAATGTATTGCCTATTAGGAAAGGCAAGTACAGTACCTTCTCAGATTCCTTTTAACCTATTTGAAATGCAGTCATGATTAAAGGATGCAGTTAAGTTTGTGAAGCCTTGCTGTGAAGTGGTTTAAAACTCCTGAACACCTGAAAAATAAGAAGGGAGAGAAAAAATTAGAATGACTCATGCCAGCGTATAGTTTGTAACAAGCCAACAAAACCTGCCTATCTAAACCTGGTCTAGGGCAAAAACTGAACTGGTGTGGGGAAAGGAGGGCTGCCCACTTTAAAAAGCATCCTTTTGTTTATAGGTATGCTTGGTTGAAGCTGCATGGCTGCTTCTCTGCATTCTACCAGAGGTAAAGTACAAGTTTGTCACAGAATCTGCACATTTTTGGCACTGCAGTTGCTACATGAAATGTTAGGAACTTAGCACATCAACATGACAAAATTAACTGTCACAGAAACATAAAAAATAGATGATAATGTAGGACTAATTATTTTACTACTGGTTTAAAAAGAAATAAATTAAATGGGTGAGCGGTTCTCTACACTAAACTGGAGATCAGTGTGCAAAATGAAATCAGAATTAGCTGGTTGCTCTCCTATCTGACATCCCATAAAGGTATTTAAGTGAAAACATTTCTAACAGAAATTGCAGTTTTTATAAAAGACAATACACCTGAAATACCCCAAAGAATGGCAACAATGGTGTAGCAAGTAGCAGGCAGAAGAGTAACTCCTAAAACACCTACGGCTGTACAGAACAGTAATTAAGATCAGGAAAAGCTTTAAATTAAGTTGTCATTGACTGGACTTTGACAAGACTTTCTTAGGCACACAGGCTGGTTTGGTTTGGTTTCTCAATAGAAATGGACAATATTTTTCCAAAAGATTTAAAGGAATTTTCCCTGTTGCTCACAAATGGGATTTTAGGCTTGAAGCTGGGACCACAGCCTTGGGCCGGCTGTCAAACCAGAACGAACGCGACTCTTTCAGCTGTACGCCTAGAATTCACAGCCCAGGTTTTAAAATTAACAGCAATATAGCTTTAAGCTTCGTCCCCCTCCTCCCAGTTTTAAAAATCAGCCTATTTAAGAGAGCAGCTATAACCCTCGCTCAGGAAAGGTTCTGGGTAGGATAGTTGTGTTCTGAGGAAAGACATTAAACGACTCTATCGCCAGGGCCCACTGACGCTGCCCCGCGCTGTGCATCCCCGCCATGCTGACAGCGAATCCATCACAGATGGCCAACAAGGTTAACGCACGCAGCTCCCGACCAAACTGTAGGGCTCTGCAGAGACTTCAATGATTGCAGAATGTCAGTAATCCAATTCCAACAGCTCCTGGCTCTGAAATTGCTATTTTTCGGACACGTGCTGAACATTTCACCTGCTAGTAATGACATTTTTGTATTTTCTTCTAATTACACTCAAAGCTAAGACCTTTGGCCCTAGGCCACAGACCTCTATTCAGGCTGCACACATTCTCTTAAACGCCCTGATCCTTTGTTGTCACTCTCGGTCTTTCATCTATTATTTACATCCATTGAGAAGAGAGATACTCTACCATTTGTGAAGCTTTAAAGCTTCTAATCATCTTAATTTCTTCGCCTTTCAACCAGTGCTTCTCCTTATGGACCAATGCCAATAGTGTGACAAAATAATTTTTCAAGCCAAGATCCTCCTGGACCCTTCCCAAACCTTGACACACACTGGGCTGTTTTGTCCTTAGCCGCTGCTTTTGCAAACACAGACCTTTGCTCAGCTCGGGGAGGAGGGTGTATGGATTTGCTTGTCAGGGGCTTGGGGGGAGTTTTCCTGGGGTGTGGGGTTTTTACATCACTTTCTTTCCATTAAAATGTCTAACTCAATTAGTCCAGCTAAATCAGAGACACTGTAGCGAATCTTCCCTCCTTTAAAAACATTAAGTACCTTCTGAAATACAAATAAGCACAAATTTCAAGTTTACTGTTTTTTTCCAAAAGTTAAACTGCCGATATGCCGTTTTGGTTTTATACTGTTAGGTGGCCACTCAGTACTGACAGAGTCTCACACAAATATTTTAGACACACGAAATATCACTAACCCTTTTTCTGATTATTGGCAGCATTAATTTGTCCTAACCTTACAACACAATGTGACAAGAAACCAATGGCTTCATCTGATGTTCAGATCGTTTCCTTCAGTTCATCTCCTTCTGATCCTCCCTTATTTGCAAATGAAGTAGGAAACAAATCAGTGGCATTTTTGTAGACGCAGAAGATGTCTTCAGAATTCATCAGCCACCAATCTTCGTTTCCAAGACCTGTGGGATCTGCTAACACGTGATCCATCTTGGCTCTTTCTTCCACTACCGCCTGGCTTACTTTTGATTTCTAACAGTGCTTCCTTGTTGTCTGTCCCCTCTGAAGACCCCCAACCCCCTTGTCTTTTCTTATTTTCACCATTTGCTTCAACCAGCAGTTCACTTGAGACTCATCCATCTTACAATGCCTAAAGTGACAGATGCTCTTAGGAATGACCATACTGCTGAGGGAACAAAAGATAACATCACCTCTAGGAACTCAGGGAGAAATACAACTTCAACCCTAAGACAGGGTTATCCTGACGGACACAGCACCATAAACCTCTCTCAAGTGAAAAAAAAAAAAAGAAAAAAAGAAAAACAATTGCAGAGAAAAGGAATCTGCCACAATTAAAGGCCAAAAAGAGTATTCTTTCTGTTGTCGCTGTAGTTAGTGGTGTTGATGGCCTTTTTCTTTTCTTTTCTTTTTTTTTCCTAACACCCATGGAAGAATTTTGTGGAATTTACCTGTGATAAAACCAAGAGGCACAGACAGAGTAGAGAAATTTCACACAAAAACTGTCTCAGGATCCCTACAGACTTGAATGGAGGAAGAAGACTCTTTGGAACAGTTTCAGCAGCATGTCACACAAGTCCTTCACCAAAACACAAACATTACCTTGTTAAAATCTACACATCCTACAGACCAGCTGTTGCTCGGTTAAATTCTACAGGAATTCAGAATCATCGTGCAAGCCTGTGCCCTTGACAAATGCATACTGTAACCAAAGTAAGATTACTTTAATGTCACGGCTGCTTGATAAATCCGTAATTTGCAAGTAACAGCCCCCCTGTGTTTTGACATTTGAGCACACATCATTTAGAAAAAAAAATTAAATTAGAACGATAGATTTTCCAGCCAACACCCACATATCCATCTACAGAACCAAGTCTGTTTCTAAACAAAGATCTGCGCTCTACACCTAATAAGACTGAAGCAAAAACTGCTGACTTGAAATATACCCAATATATTTATATATATATATACCAAATATATTTAGCCCTATTTATTAATTTGTGATGAGTTATGATTTTAGGTCCCTATCCTGATCTGGAATCTTTCTATTGTCCTCTCATAGCATGGCCAACATCAAAACACCCGACCGTAAATACAGAAGCATCTCTCGTATGAGGAAAGTCTGAGAGAGCTGGGTCTGTTCAGCCTGGAGAAGAGAAGACTGAGAGGGGATCTCATCAACGCTTATAAATACCTAAAGGGTAGACGTCAAGAGAATGGGGTCAGACTCTTTTCAGTGGTGCCCAGTGACAGGACAAGGGGCAATGGGCACAAACTGGAACACAGGAAGTTCCAGCTCAAGATGAGGAAAAACTTCTTCACTTTGAGGGTGACGGAGCACTAGAACAGGCTGCCCAGAGAGGTTGTGGAGTCTCCTTCCCTGGAGATACTCAAAACCCGCCTAGATGCGATCCTGTGCAACCTGCTCTAGGTGATCCTGCTTTAGCAGGGGTGTTGGACTAGATGATCTCCAGAGGTGCCTTCCAACCCCTACCATTCAGTGTGATACTGGGAAGTAAAGTATAAATACACCATTTTTTAATATAGGCAATTTTCCCATAGTATGCCATACAGTACCATTTTGGACATCCAATATATGGAAATTAAAGTAACAACCAGTCAAGTTTGGTGCTTCCTAAAGAGGATCCCAACTCTGGGCCCCAAGCTGCCTTTACAGTTCCTCTCCCATTCCAAGCCACCGAGTGATCTGACACTGAAATCTTTGATAAAATCCCATTCAATTGGGGAAAACACTTACATGTAGGAAACTCTACAGAAGATAATTATTGGTACATGATTGAAAGAGTTGTACGCAAGACTCTGCTTTACACCTCACATCCCAGCCTGCTCAGTCCACATCACTCTGGAACCCCAGTCCTCGGCAAGTGGCAGGGCTCAAGGAATACCACAACTACCAGGAAGAAAAGCAATGAGAAATCCAAGTTTGGGAGATTTATAGGCACATTCTGCCGTGGTATCTGAATCCAATTTTCACCACCAACTTTATTGTACCTTGAGCGTCACCATGTCTGGGATAACTTTTTGAAGCTCCTTCCAACCCAATCAAATCAAAGAAACAAATAACAAAGTCTGCAGTTAACATCCTTACAGGAAGTATCTTGAAGATATGTAATGCTTTCACCTGAAATACTTGAAGATATTGGCATCAGATATAGACCAAAAAGTAGTAAACTGTACCCTGCCTTATGAAATCTATGCTCTGCACTCCAATGGGCATCTTATCATACAGACAGTCCTTACATGTCGTATCTCCAAATATTTATCACACCAGAGAGAAGTGTTTATAGTTAATATGCAATCCATCTTCTGCATGCTGCTGCTTTTAAACAAGACAAAGTGTGCGGTAAAAGGTCAAAACTACTAGAAAGAGCCCTGAATAAAAACTCTGACCAATGTGCTAGAAGAGACAAGCTGTAAAATAGGTTCTTGGAGTCAAACTCCCTCTCCAATGGGAGTATCCAAAGGGTACTGATCCAACCAGTGGTAATACAACTGGTTTGCATTAATGTGTTTAGTAACAACCAGACTGCTTTGAAAATCTCTCATTTAATGAAAGCAACATTTTGCAATTGAAACTGAACATTTTTACATGCACATATGTAAATTCAGTTCTCATTCAATGCAACATTAACATGGAGTGACTGAAACACTGAGATTAAACTTACAGGTAACTTCTGTCATTACCATTAAGTTATTGACACTGAAACATGACCTTGAAATGACAGCTCCATTAATGCAAGTCTTACCAGGGAAGGTTTCAAAAAGCCCCGATTAAATTAACTACTTTTAAACACAATAGGATCAATATGTATGCAGAGAATGTACACCCCCATGGCAAGTTCTGCTTGCTTGATTGATCAAAAACAAAAAAATCCTGTGGCCTTCCAGATCTCAGCTGGTGCCAGAAATCCACATAGAAAAAAAAAAAAATCCATCTAAATGAAACTCTGAAAAGGTTTACCCTTCACCAGTCTATTTGCACTTCAAAAACTCCTTAAGTCCTTCAGCTAAACCCCAGGGTTGAACCATTTCAAAAATGAGAGGGGGATGGCCATGATTTATCTTCCTTCTGGGCTCTGGACAGAGCTGTAAAATCTGCCTGCTGCTGTGCGTGTGTGTTACAGGCTCGTTTTCAGGGACCTTGGATAATAACCATTTTAGAAATAACTCTGTCTGATTCCTCATCTCTCTCCTTCGATCAAATGCAAATACCATTTACAAAGCAAAATTTTGATTTCTGCTCGCTGGCATCCAAGCTGATGAAGCTGAATCAGCAAAACGGCTACGCATCTGAAATCAGCATTTTAAAGAAAATTATAGCAGATCTTATTCATACATCTAAGTATCAGCTGTTGCCTTAGTGAATTTGTGCTGACGGAACATTTGCTTAAGAATATAATTTAAGCCTATCCCTTATATTTACTAGTATCAAACACATTTTTAGCAATAAGCCCAGAATAATTTCCCATTTGTAGTTAATCAATGTGTTAGGTCACACAAGATGCATTTTTCAGTTCTCTGTACTTCAAGATACATTACCAAGAGAAGGAAAATGGAGATTTCATGGGTCACAAACTTCTGGGTCACAAGGACCTTCAGTGCGGCTGTCAGCCTAGTAAAACTCAATCGATAAACTTTTGCTTTATATGTCCACTATTAAAAACCCTGCACCTGAATTTCTGCATGACTCTTCCTGAAGTAGAAACACCAACTCAACAACTTTACTGACATTCTTTGAACAGAAGTTAATGCTCTGATATTCAGTTAACGCATTAAAAATATAAACACACGCATATATAAATGAAATGTACACCTCCTCCAAACATCACAGATAAATCCTATGCATCAACATCGCAGAATGGCACAAAGTGAGGGCATTGAACATGCCTATGTACTTCGGTTTTTCTAAAGCTTCCTTCTACTCTTAAGACCCAACCTTATAAGCCACATATCAGCGACACAGCTCTTATCAGTCTAAATTCTTCAGACTTGGATAAACAGATAGACTTGCTCTCAAGGTAAGTAACAGTAAGAATAGATTCGGGATTATCTATTTTTGCATGGAAAAGGACAATTTATTTCCAAAGTCCTTTTCAGATTTTGCTTTTATCACAGATTTAAAATAGGTTCTTCTAAAACAACAGCAATGGGTGAAAAATATTTTATGAAAAGATAAAAATATGCAGATCCTACCACTGTAGGTTGAGTCTTAATTAGACTAGTGGGAAGCTTTAAAAACATTGACATTGTGCTTGTTTTTGTGCAAGCCAAATACCGGCCCTAACAAAACTGCAAGGCTAATCTGAAAAAAAACCCCTAATCACTCTATTAGTCCCCACTCAAATTCACAAGGATACTTAAGTAAGAGGTTGTGGATATAAGGAGGAATGGCATCTTACTCAGCATCGGACATTCTGCTCAACTCCTCAGAGCCTGTAACTCTACCTTAGAAAAAGAGTACAAGATGTTTTGAGCATATATTCTCTTTTGAGTATACTCTTCATATATATATATATATGAAGAAAATATAAAATCTCCAGTATAACTAGATCTGTGTGCTTTTGCAGTGTAATAGAATATTTACTTGACTGTGTCCTTCACTGGCTCAAAATTATGAGACTGGGCTGAGGATGTTACTAAACCTGCATCTACTTGTGGTGTGCTCGCAAAATTTTACGATTCCAGCTGCAGCCTCATTAGCAAAACACTTCAACTTCCCTACATATGCCAACATTTGATATTTTAATAGAAAGACTTTTTTGCAAAGGTGGAGGTTTGTCTCTCCTTACTACATTCAGTAGTACCAGGAACAATTTTTGCATATTATTTATTGTAATAAAGAAGTTTTCAGAAATTGTGTAGCCATCTATTATTCTGCATTTATTTAGAAATCCTGAGAAAACCCCAAATGCACATTCTGATCAATGGGGTTTGGTACTTCTGTCTAAAGCAAAATGAACATCACCACGGACAGGTAAAGCGACTTCAGGAACTGAAGTCCCAGCAAAGGGGAGAAAAATTCCATAAAACAGCAAACAGATTTGGGTCTGGTTTACCAAAAAAAAAAAAAAAAAGCTTGAAAAACAAAACACAAACAAGAAATACCCTGTGGATTCATTAGCAACCAGGGTGGCAGGCCTTCCTCTAATTCCCTTATAAAAGCCCATGACTACCTGCAGAGCCTGGGAGTGCAAATCACATTAGTGGAGCCACCAGATGACCAAAGAAAGCACTGGAGGCCTGGTGAAACCAGTAAACAAAAGGCAGCATTCCAGCTGAATGCCACTGCTAGAGTCAGCATTGTAAGATGCTTGGATCTGATAACCCAAAAAGCAGATTAGCTGCAGGCAACAAAAGAGTAAAATGAGAAACAAAGGGGTCATTTTGACACATGAAGAAATCATTTCCATTAAGCCATCTTGAGTTTACTATGTAGTTATAAAAACTGCTCCTACTTGAAGTGACATTTGAAGCAATGAAGCTGTGACAGTGCAGCGACTTGGACAACCTCCTGAAATAACGCATCCCTGAACGCAATATAATTTAAAGAGGCACACTGGCCTCTTCGCTACTGAATCTCTGTGACATTTTAAAGGCCTAATAATGATTTTTAAATCTGTTGTACGGATTTCAGTTAGAAGACTTAAGACATATTGCTAGGCTTGACAAACAGAAGATTCATTAGTTTTATCTGTATTTAAAAGTCTCCTGCAGAGAACGCACATACTGCAAATATTCTCATGTAATTACACAAGAAGGATGCCTTCTCTCCCCAGTCCCCATCTCCTCCCATGCATGTCTTACTCGCTCACTCTCAACACAGGAAAGAGTCACCTTATATTCCCTACCAGAAGCTTAACAAAGGATTTTTATCCTGAAACAAGTCTAGGCGTACTTTAATCACGAGGTCCAAACTAGAAAATTGAGACACAGAAGTCCATAACAATAGGTAGACACTAGAGAGATAGAAGTCAAAACTTTCAAGGCTAAAATTGGATGATTTCCCACAATTTTGTCTTATACAATAAAGAATTCTATGTACTGAAAGCCAAAATAGGTCTTTTTCTTTCTTCACAAGACAGCAAATTGCCCTGCTATGAAATATCCATGAGCTATACAAAATTTCTGAGGCACGCTGTGGCACACAGGGAACGTTTCAGCTTGCCAGCTGTGCTCTCTGCATCTCCCATTGCTAGCGCAAAATACAGAAACCTGACAGAGAAAATAGAATCAGGACTTCCTTTAAAACAACATTTCTTATCTGGTTTTTTGCACACATATAGTAACTAAACCTGTTAGCTTCACTAGGGATGGGATTTCACAAGCATATGCATCCACAGCTGATTCTTCTCAGCAACAAGTGCAGAGAAAATACACCCAGAAAAACAGCTCAGCAGAGTCTAAGAGGGACAGTATAAAAGGACAACCTACAGCTGTGTCCAGATACAAATACATGGTATGCATTGACATGGAAATCCTGCTATCAAGACTCAATAAAAGGTTTGCCATAAACCGTTCTGCAAACGCCTTCTGCTACCTGGTGACTTTGCTAAAATAGAAAGCCATTAAACACATCTGAAAGGGGAAAGACATAATGCAGACATCTCGTTATACAATATGGACGTCCTCTGAGGACATCTGTACTAACATCCTGACATCAGGACAAACCCAAGAGTAAAAGGAGTCCAATGGTATAGAGTAGATATTGTGCATGTGTGGTTTTCCCCTGGTTCCAAACCGTTCTGCTCTGGAGTATCACCATGGTACCCATGCTGCTCCTAGTATTTTTGCTGCATACATGAGCCGGGAGACAAAGAAGGTGGATGCACAAATGATAGACAGAGTAGAAGCCCCTTTTCTATTATTGCTCTTTTAAAGGCGTCTTCTTATCCAAAACAGCACTCAGGCATATACATGCCTTCATAAATTCACAGAAGGAAAAATGCAGTGAAAGGTGTAAGAAACATAGTGAGGAAGGTAGCAGATTTGAAAAATAAAAATTATTTGTGGCCATAACGTGCACACATAGGTGCTTTGTAAATCTACATCGAGGGGAAGCACAAGTTGCTGTTGTGCATCAGGCTCATCTTGAATCCTTATACTAAGGAGAAGGAAAAATAAATTGAAGTCCAGAGATTCAGCCTACCACCATTCAGAGAAACACTTCAGCGTGTGTATTTATAGCCATCAGCCAGTCTGAATACAATGATGGATGCAGCTAGTAATCACATAAAATGATCCACTTCAATGCAGTTGGCCTTTATACTGCAGAGTGAAAACAACATGATCTTTGCTTGGTAGTCATGGACAGCAGATTGCCATTAGGAATTTTTCACAGTATCTTTCTAATAAAAACGTTAGAACACTGTAAACAAGAAGGCAAGCTGATCAGAATATTTCAAAAAATCTTGAAATATTTAATCCAAGCAGATGCCATATTTCAGTTACAAAGGGCTTTTCTAAGCAAGGCTATTTCAAGTTGTGCTGCCCTGGGTTCCCTCATCACTAAGATATTCCAGCAAAACAGAAACCCTGTCAGGACATGCTGCTTAACTGCTGTTGCTGGTGCAGAAAGACACAGTGGGGCCAGACCTTCCTAAAAATGCTAATGTTAAAGCCTTTATCTCTTTGAGGAATTCTAGTTATTTTTACATCGGGGCAAGCACCTGACTCACTAGTCTTCCCTCAGCTGGGATTACCATGAACCCAGTTCTGGGCAGTCGACGGAACACCTGGGAGGTAGAGGAAATTGGTTTCTTGTTCCTAAAGTCACTCAGCAGAGCTGGCAGAAGGTCCCTGAAATGAAGACCCCCACATACACTGGAAAATTGATGGGCTCCTTATGGACCTAATAGGAAAATCACAAACAGATCAGGGCATCTTCATTACTCATGCTGATTTACATCCTCTATGACTGCAGTTTGGGTCGACATCCTTTCTCGCATTAAAAGTGTTTTTGTTGAAAAACCTCCAATTAAAGACTTCCGCAATGCCCACAGAGCTCCCTGAAGTGATATACTTGAGCAAAATTTTGGGCCACAAATACTAGACATTAGAATAGTTATACCAGCAGAGTAGAAACCATTCATACAGAAATTATACCCGATCCAGAGACTGCTTGGCATGCTCAAAGTCCAGGAGCATTTATGAAAGTGGATACTGAAGCGTTTACTTTTAGGTTGGTGGAGAAACCAAGCTGCTCTGAACAATTAAAAAGAAATCTTGTGTAGGCAAAGTGCCAGGTGAAAGACAGAGGACTGGGAAAGAATACTATTCAGGTTTCACAAGGATAAGACAGTCGCTACATGCTTTTGCTCAGTTCTTCCACATCTCCAGTGCTCTGGCATGGAGAGAAAGAAAAAAAAAAATTGGTCAAGGAAAGAAAAGGCCTTTCAAAAACAAGAATTTCATAAGAAAAATAAATAGGAAGAGAACACCTTGTTCTCTCTCACACACATTGAAGTAGATAGGAGATCTTGTGAAGACTCAGAAATAAGGAAAAGATCATTCTACTCAAAGTACAGGAAGGGGGCAACAGATGGAAACGCTGATAAGGAGCTCACTCTGCTTGTGATTACAATCGTGAGAGAGACTGGTAATGGTGGGATAAGGAGGATAATGGCATTTTCTTCTCCCGACATCATAACCAACTTACAATGAACTCCTCAGGACAGACCTGACCTTCCTATAAACCGATACAGACCTCTGTTCTTGGCAGGGCTTCTTTAGAAACTAACGCAAAATGCAAAAACTGAAAAACCCATACAGAGAGATCCTGGAAAAGAAAAGGCATTCATATTCCCAGCTGTGAATTATAACGTAACAATCAGGAGTGTATACAAAGACATATATTAAAATAATCTAATCCTCTCTACAGATCTATTAAGTCTGACTTGCTCTGAAATGGAAGTCCCTCATCTGCCCTCCTCTTCTTTCCAGGCAAAAGTCTCCATTGCTGCTGAATGTATTGGTTTTCAAGGCCATACCCATACACTGATCTATAAAGAAAACAACACCTTTGATGGAGTAGGAACCTTTCCACAGAATTCAAAAGGAAGACAATTGTTTGTTCCCCACTTAAGTCTATTATTATTGTACAGGTAGTTTCAGAGGACGGGTTGTGTAAAAGCTAAATAGGCAGAAAAAATACTGGCTTCACCGCCTGTCACCCTTGAAATCCCTAACGTGACAATAACCAGTACTTCCCCACCATATGCTACACGCTTCTGGTGCCTTCCAGAAAGCCTTTTTATCTGATGCTGGGAACAGACTCTGCAGATCTGAATGCAGAGGACTGAAAGTACTGCATAGATGAGAGATGGAGTTGGGGAAAATGAGTGGTTGAGTATAGAAAGAAACAGGAAATCAGTTCTCAAAGATGCTATCTTCGCTTTGGTGCTTCTGTTCCACCTCCTCCCACGCTTGCTCTCTGTCCCTGGCCAGCTTCCTACTGTACCAGCTCTTTTCCCAGCTACCTGCTAGCGAAAGAAGGAAACTTTAACAAGATCATCTTTCCTCTGCTGGTGCAGTATGTCTCTGTCTTAAGATTACTGTCTGGTTTACCCTGGCCTATTTTTGCCTGTCATCTAAAACCACAGCAATCCTTTCTTTCAGCCTTTTCTGCTTCCCCAAGCATCGATCCAGATCCTATGTAATGACAGAGCTTGAGATCTCATGGAAACTCTGAGAAATCAACAGAAAGATGAAAATTACAGTGTAGGAAGAATAAACATCCTTTTCTTTTTTCTTTTCTTTTTCTTTTTCTTTTTCTTTTTCTTTTTNTTTTTTTTTTTTTTTCTTTTTCTTTTTTTTTTTTTTTTTTTTTTTTTTTTTCTTTTTTTTTTTTTTTTTAAAGCAGGGGCCAGCAGGATAACAATTCCAGATAAGATTTAAATAAACATACGTGGGAGGTAGCAGGAAAGGCAGTTGGTTCCTCATGCTCAGACGCACACAGGTAATGACCTCTGTCTCTTGCTCTCCCAAAGCTAACAATGCTGGTTATTGCACTCCGCCAGTGTGATCTGGAAAGGATCCAGTGCACTACTGATTACATTTCATCCACAGTTAGTTTAACCTTTGAAACATGACAGTCAGCGGCAGGGAACAGGCCAGCACGTAAGGTCAGCTCAACCTTGTTGGTCCCAGCATTCTCCCAGTGTTTGCACAGAAAACAACCTGGTGATCAGGGATTCCTCCCCCATAAACACAAAAGACCCAACAGGGACAGTGCCAAAATGCTGATTTTATAGCAAGGTGCCACTCACAGCCATTAATCTGCCAAAACAGAAAAAATACTGCTTGGCTTTTTTCAAAAAAACTTAAGAAACAGTATTGCACGGAAACAGTCTCGTTCAGGAAGACAGAGATGTGACTGTCTGATCTCATGTTAGCTATCAGGCAAATGTTGCACATTATTCCTTCTCCAAGAATACAGAAAGAAAAAAAATCAGAGAGAAGATAAGTACACTCTGAAGTCACAGTGAAACAACTGGGTCAGCAAGTGTAGCAAGAACACTTTGTGCTAAAAGCAAAGCTAAAAAAAAAATTCCTGTTTAGTTGCCCATTTTTCTCAAGTTCACTTCCTTTCCACAACAGCCTCTATTGAACCTCACATTTTATCTGTTGTACACCCAATTTTAAAATGGAAAAAACAGCATCTTCAATTATTCTGTATTTCTACAGCAAAGTACAGGACTTAGCAAGATCAGACACTTTATCTCTTTCTAAATATTATTTTTAAGTTTCAACAAAAACCTTAGTCACAGGAAACCATATGCAAAAGGAGAGCAACAAAGATATCCCTGGCTTCAAAAAGCTTCTAGTTAGTTATTTAGGAGTTATTACATTTTCCTTCTGGATAGATTGAAAGCATTTTGAAGTTATTAAAATGGAAAAAAATCAATTTTCCTTAGGAACTACTGCCCTCTAACATAATAGCAGCGATGAGATTTTTTTTTTTTAGTGATGCTTAACTATCCCTTGGAGCATGTGCACTTGGATTTTTCATTATTTGGGTAAGTGTTTGTGTGGATGGCTCAGGGAGCACAGGCTTTTCAAGAGCCAGTAAGAGGTGAAAAAAAGGTCACTTCAGCAGAATTCATTTTCTCTTAAATTCTCAGAGAAATGCTGCTAAAAACTGGCAACAACAAACCTTTCATCTTTGCCTCTTCCTATTAGCATTTCCTAATGTTCCTTCAGTTATAATACAACAATACCTTTGCTACACCTTTTTCTTCCTCCTCTTAACGCGAATTTTGAGTGCTGGCAACAGTCCTGCTGAGAGCAGGAGCTGGACTAGACCTCCAGACGCCCCTTCTGACCACCACGAGCAATCCGCTCACCCACCATCACGGCTGAACCAGTCATCTGCTGCTGCTCTGGAGGGAGCGTGAGCTCACGCCGCTGCAAATCCCCAACGTTCAGCACAAGCTGGAAAACTTGCCTCTGGATTTTCCTGGAAGCGAACCCAGGGTCCTTCAAAGCAGGCTGAAAATTATATAGGCTTGCACAAAGGAACAACTGTGCGTCAAGGTTTACTGTGCTGAAGTAACATTAATTCTTGTATTTAGAGTGGAAAGAAGATGCTGCTTTAAAGACTCACAAGCAGGCAAACAAACAAAACGAAGCCTTGGGAAAATCCAGAGTCTTCTCACTCTGAACTTGCTCACTCCCCACTCTTCACACCTCCACATCCCCCTGAGGCTCTAAAATGGTCAAACACCTGTACCAAAGTATACACGTAAAGCACAATATACTTTTTTAATGTTTTGTATTACCTTGGAGCTGGCAGTCTATATACTAGGAAAGATGCTACCCTGACCTACAGCTTGGTTCCTTTCCAAAGCATCCACATGAGACAACATAGCGCACAAGGGCATACAGTCACCCCCCGTGTCCAGAGGAGCAGGCACTGGAATTACACCGGATAACGGAAAAATCCAACTCCGGAGAGTGGAACCAGAGAGCAGAGACGTTTAAGAGCCTCTGCCTGAAAGCAGCGAGGCCAGGCCTGAGCCAGGGTGTAAAAAAGACCACCCAGAGCAGAGCTGTCTGCAGAGCCACCGGCCGCCTCTCGCTCGGAGAAGGCTCATCCACCCCGGCTCAGCAGCTGGCTACGCTGGCTCCATGCAGTCACGCTCCCGTCCCTGGAGCCAAAACGCTTCAGCAGATGCAAAAGCACCGCAGAAGCAAGACCAAGCAAGTGAGCTGGGACCCAGCGGGGCTCACCGGCGCTAGCCTGGCCCTAGATCAAGGTCGGATGTGTCTGCCCCATTAGGCACTGTGGGCTGAATGGGTCCCTGGGCTGACATCTCAATAACAAGGAGAGACAAGGGGCAGATAATGGAGAGAAAAAACCCTCAGGGATTTCAGGGCCTTGAAAGAGAAGATAAAGAGCTTAGGTCCAATGCTATAAAGACAAGAAAACTCCAGCAGAGGAATGCAAAGAGGAAAGGTAACACCATCAAGGTGACAGGCTCAGAAAACAGTTTTCACACAGACCAGGCACAGGCTACGTTTGTCCAGGCCTGCAAACACAGCCTTGCCATAGCGAAGATGAGAGGTGAAAGCCTGGATGGTGATTTTTTTTCTTCCTCCGAATGAAAGCCCAAAACTGCCAGGTCAGACGTGATGTGGGAAGGACCCACAAAAGACAGCCCTGGCCCAGGCGGGCTGATGCAGGGATGGGTCCCGGTGACAGAGGTGCACCAGGCACAGCGACAGAGACGGATGGGACATGAGAGGGAGGACTGGGAGCTAAACATCCCAGGGGAAATGTCAGGGAGACAGGCTGAGATTTCAGCTCCAGCCCAGGGAGACTGATGATTCACTTTATGGCCTGCAAGCATTTCCCACCAAAGTTCACACAGGAAGATAATGTCCCCTTCAAATGAATTTATGCAGACGGTCGTTCATTTGTCAGAGGATAAAAAGATGCACTTTCTTTTTAAAATGAAAACACTCGAGGTTCTCAGCAGACAAGAACAAGCAAAAGCAGGTATCTGTATGTGAGCAGTTTCTGCTCACGCCTGTTGTCTGATTTCACTGGGAGTTTACCCCACCAGAGCTACACAAGCCCACTGGTCTGGAAAGGCAGATGATTACATTCCATTAAATCCCACACAAAGTCCATACTTCTCAAAAGATGCAAATGAAAACCCCATGGGTGCTCCTGCAACGTAACTTCTGAATTGAAAACACACCCAGAGCAGTACCAAGTGTGCTCCAAAATGGACAACTGCTAGAATAATATGAACCTAGATGCTTCAAGAAAAGAAGCATTTGTGAGGCAAGCAACATTTTTTCTCTTGATTTACATTAAAACCTATCTTTACTGATGCTAAGCCTTAATAAGACTTTAAAAAACCCAGCTGCTCCAGAAAGTTATTCCTTGTCCAGTCCATTATCCAGTTTCCTGTGCCCTTCTCACATGAACTTGCAATTCTTGATAAGGTTTACACATATGAAAATAAAGCTTTAAGCTGAAAATCAGTATCACCTCTATGCCAAAACACTCTATCATGTCAGGCATTTGATACAGTAGACAAATCACAGCGGTAGAAGGACGCAAAAGAAAACATTTCATTTCACTACCACTGAAATCAGGCACTGAAACTTCTTCATTGATTTTCTTTCATTAAAAAATAACTGATTGTAAAAGAAGTGTGGCTTGGTAGGATCAAAGCCTATCCTACAGGAAACGCACACACAAAGCATTTGGAAATGAGGGTTAATTTGGCATGCAATTTAACAGCATTAGCTTTTATCAGCAGCATTTCAAGGTCAGGCACATCCATGTTTAAAATGTTTCGTTTTGTTACAATTTCAACTATAGTGTATTAGAGTTCAACACATCTTAAAGTGATATTAATTTGAAGGAAAGCTGCACAAATGCACAAAACAACAACAACAACAACAAAAATACACCACTGGTCATAGTTGAGCATTGCAAACATTTAAACCAGAAAAACTGTTCCAAAGAAGCCAAACTAAAAAAAGTGGTGTGGCTCTTTAAGTCTCCAATTCCCTTTTACTAACTCAAGACTTCAATCTTTCAAGAAAAAAAAACCAAAATTATATCAAATCAACAGATTACAAAAAATGCTTTCCATCTGAGCACGGGACTAAGTCACAGATCAGACCAAATGGAAGGAGTCCTTTTACTGACATAGTATGTGCAAGATTTAAAGAGCTTTTGAAGAGACTCACTTAATATATCAAGTAATGTAGTCAGAATGGCCTCATATTTTAAGTAGTGTTTTTCTTCAAGTCTCTGATTATTAAAAAAAAAAACAAAAAAAAAACCCCACACTTTTTTACCTAAACCTATTCTGTTCAGAATTCAAGTTAGTACATTTTACTTATTCCCAAAAAGATTTATTGAAAATGTAAGATCATTTATTTTTTTATTATACTTTTCACTTTATTCAAATCATACAAAAGGACAATGGAGAAAACAAAATATTAAGCAGAGTTGCTCAGCTCCAACTAAAAAAAAAAGCAAAACTCCACAAACACTTAATGGAGATTTTCCCTTTTACTTATTTATAAACTTCAAAACCTAATGAATAGTTACATGTTTTCATGTTCATGATGATGCTATGGAAAGGTTTTCCGCATCTCTTTTCATTGAAAGCTTGATCTTTCTATATCCTAACTACCCACAATACTGACAGACTTTAACATTGGTTGGCAGCCAGTGTTTCATGGGATCAAGTCCATACTGCACTTGAAATAAAGACTTTGATTAATCAATGACTGGCAGAACCTCACAGTATCATGGATGTATGCCTAAGAGCTTTGCAAACTCTTACGGGACAGTAATGTTAGGCTACTGAAATCTCTTAAGCCTCTTTCTTTGCAATTCTCTGCCACAGTTCGGAAGAATGCCATCCCATTACACCAAAACCAGGGGGGAAAACAGTTGCTCTCGCCTCTCACATGAGGATAATTAATCTTCTGACACCTTGACAAAGCAGTTTGTTGATAGTCAAAGAAAGGATTTTTCTGATTTCCTCTCAAGACAGGAGATGGTCTTTATCCATCATCCCTTCTTCCTGATCTCTTCTTCCAGAGTCCCCACATCAGCAGAACTGTCTATCAGAGCAGACAGCAGGAGGGAAAGGTCCGACTGATTGATAGGGCACCAGTGCTCGACAGCGCTATTTAAGTGTAGGGACCTATTGTTAGAAACTTACTTTACAGCAGTTAAACAAATATAATGGCAACCAATTCAACCATTGTGCCACTAGAGTCAGCTCCAGCTAATAAGTAAAGTTAGCTAATTACGCTGATCTGATTTAAAATCCAGACAAATTGTAGAGACAGAGTCAGCGTTACTGCACACTGAAAGAGCAGAAATTTTAAAGGAAAAAGTTTTGCACATACTATGCTTTCTGAATTGAATTATTCCATTTTCACTCTCCCTTGTGCATAAGATCATACACCCAGGTCTCCTTCCTTTCTCTCCCAATCATCGGCCTGCTTGGTATTCCTAATTAATAGAAATAAAATCATTTTTCTTATAATACAATTGAAATTTCCTCTTCTTCCCCTACCTCCCCCAAGTTGTAACATATTTACTTGTGAAGATTGCGAGGCATTTCAGTTTTTAAGGGGAAAACATTACAAAATGCCTTCTAAAAGGAGGATACTATCCACTACAAACCAACCCAAACTTCACCCTAGTAACATTATTTTGGGGATACTGATTTGGTGTAACCCAGCATAGATGTCCTGATGTAAAGAAGAAGATTCTGCACACTTCTCAAAAACAGGCATTTAATATGCAAAATGCTGTTTTCTTATATATAGACACATGGTTTTATTATATACACATTACATCTCTTTATACATATCTTGTAGTTCCTCTCTACTCACCTCCCTCACCTTCTCAAAAAAAGGTAAGAAAAAGATCTGGGCATAATTATATCTCCAATTAATTCTTTTCTGCACTCACAGAGAAAGGGAAAATTGTATTAATCACTCCTTTTAAAGCTGTAATTCTTTGATAACTGCTGGTCACGAAGGAAACCAGTCCAGGACAGAGGAGCAGGGCATGGCACTCTGGGGACTGCTCCCAGCCCGGGCAAGTCTGACTCCATTTTTGGTGAACTATTTCAAATATAAATCAGGTCACAATCTGTACAGACTTCTGTCTCACCGATGTAACGACCGAAGCAAGAGCGTACAAGAGTCTGTGCATTCTCTTACTGAGGTTTCCAAGTAAAGCAGCTTCATCCAAGTCACAGGAGCTCAAGAACTCCTCAGTTTAGCTACACCGCTCTGACCTTGACTGTTTTGTTCAGGCCTTACCCCTCCATAAAAATAACTGTCCATACTATCTGGCCCAGACCAGTTGTCTAAGCAGTCTTCTTTCATTCAGTTACAGCAGAAAATCTAGCAGTAGTTATGATGTATGAACCCAATTCAGTAAAATTAGCTGTTCAAGAAGTGAACGCAGTGTTCTTTTCATAAATTGCATGAAATTTCAAGGGATACCAACCAGGTTGGAGCAGTCTGTAAGTTAAATATTGTTTCTGTCAAGAGCAAGAGTAAAAAAACTGCATGTTCTTTCTGCAAAGAAGCCTGTAGGCACAACCTGGGGAAAGATCTCCCTGTCTCTTCACTGGCATTTTATGCTTGCAGATGTTAAGGCAGCAATGGGAACAGCCACCTGCAGTTTCCTACTTTCCTCATGCAGTTTCCCAAGCCGGCCACGGGGACAGGCTGGAGGATCCAACAGGGGAACATGCCAACAGCAGGGATGGGGCAGAGATGGGCAACACTGGCAGGGGTGAATGGACTATCCGAGCGCAAAGACCTGCGGGTAAAAGCAGAGAGGCTGCCGGTTGGGAGGCAAAAAGGGCATCGGTGGGAGAAGTGAGAGGGTCTCTGCTGCATGTTGCTAAAGAGGAACGGAGACTTTCTAAGCTGGGAGGGACTAGATCAGGTTGATGGGACACAGGAGAGCAAGGCTGGGCAATGTGAGTCTGGAGGAAAGGTGAGCATGAACAAAGGGCTCTGGAACACAAGGATATGGAGAAGAGAAGGAATATGGGGACCTCAGGGAGCTAAATTTGAGGTTATTTTCTAATCCCAATATCAAGCAACCCTAATGCAGATCTTAGTTTAAGGGATGTGAAAATAAATGCAAGACTGCTTCCTTCTTTCTTCCCCTCTCCCCCAGTAAAGAGTAGCAAAAAAGCTGCCTGCCTTCATACCCAAGCCACCTCATTTGCTGTCAGAAATAATAGCACTTTATTTCTGGATTGCAGTCCCACACTGTTGGCATGACATTTTCTTGGGACGGAAAATGCTGAGCCAAAACTAGGGGAGGGGGGGAGGGAAGTGCCCAATAGCTAGTAAGCTGTAAGCCTGCAAATACTCAGGCCAGCCAAAGGTGAGTTCCCCAGAGCAGAGAAGATCACACAGCTTTCTGTCCATAAAAGCTCTCTACTCAGCTGAGCACTCTCTGCTGTCAAGTCAGTGGCAAGAATTTATCAAGTGTTTACTGCCACAATATAGAGTATTACTGGACCACAGGAACTGGACAAGTACATTAAAGATCACTGGAGGACTGCAAAGAATTATTTTCAATGAGCCTTCAACTATGCAAGAATGGCTAGCACTGTTTATCTGACAGGTCTGTATTCCCCTTCTTATTTGTGAAGACCAAAAGCAAGCTAGAGGCCTGTCAGTCAGAAGTGAAGTTCAACAACAAATATGACAATTTCACTATCCCACTGCTGAATTTTGCATTACATGCCTGAAAGGAAAGTAGTTCCCCACCAGGAGTAGAATGGGAGAGCACTGGGACCTGCAACAGCTCCTGCGAAGATAAGATGTGCCTTTGAAGCTGTTTCTTTTGTTAACACAGCACATGGCTGACCTACAGCCCAAACTAGGCTGTATCTTCCCAGCACACGCAGAGCAAAGATACCTGGCGGCAGCTGGAGAACCAGAAAGAGCCCACCTGCAGTTGCAGGCACCTCCACAGGCACCTCCACAGGCAGCGCATTCTGGACTGGATAGCTCACGTGGAGCTGCTTGCTGTCTTGGGTAGGTGTCTTTCAAAGTCTCACCTTTCTCCAAACAGTCAAGCTTGGGTACCTTTGCACTGCACTGCAACCGAGACATTTTAAGAAATACCATGTTCATGCTTTTTCTGTTTGATGGTAGGATGGATCAGGACATTCAATGCCTTACAGTAAACTGCTACTTTAAAAGAAGGCAATATATTTCTTGCTGATGGTTTCCCCTTGTATATATTAAACAGAAGATTGTTAGTATATGCACATTCATTTAGAGAAAATTCATGGAACACAGAACTGTGGACTTTTCTTTGCTGGCAATAATTGTCACAACAGTGAGTACAAAACAATTTCCTCTCCGTGCCAAGTACCTCTTGGGTACTTACTCATCAGCTAATCATCACTTACTCACCAAACTCATCAGAGTATGGGTGCAAGGTGTTCTTCACTAGAAATAAGGAATCTCTTTGGCAAGATGAGGCTCATTTGGCTTGTAAACAAATGCCATGATATTTGATATGAGAATAATTTCAGGGCCATGCTAGGGCTGTATGTAGGAGTTAATCTCTGGGACTAATAAAAAAATATTGCACAGTGAGTAGAATATTATATGCTAATCTGATCCTTCTGCTAGAAAATAGGTAAGATGGCTAATGCCAGCGACCGCAGTCTCCATTGGCTCAGCAGCAGTCAGACCTCCTCAGTACAAGTTCATCCAAGGTACAGCACAATCATTTTTAATCAGCAGAAGCCTTTAGGTATGGCATGAGGTGTGCCTATACCCCAGGACAGAGCATTGAATGAATGATCCCTGCTACCAGCTGGAGATGGCTACAAGGCACAGCCCAGCAAAACACCAGTAACATACTGCGGCAGTGCCCCACCACCACTTAGAGAGGCCAAAGTCATGAGGTCCAGCAGAATGCCACCTCAACAGCTGTACAACTGCCTGCAGAGACAGCCTGGTCAGGTCCAGCCAGAGTATCTCCATATAACACAGTGAGATATATTCTTCATATATTAAAGCATGCAAGAGGAGACCAAAGGGCAGTTGGCCAATTAAGTAATTCCAGTGAAGAAAAAAACCTTATAGACAGAAAATTTGCTTCCCTCTTTACTAACAATCTCAACTAGTACTTTCCGGCTTGCTTAAGGTTCTAAGTCATCATTTACAGCACCATGACAAGTTTTAACCAGATCAAGTGCTTCTTCCTCTCCTGATGTCCGAGTTCTAGCCCCACTAGGAGCTATAGGTGGCCCTTAATGCAGCGGTACCTCAGTCTCTGGAAGAGCATTAAAGGCAAAGCTGGCTCCAGCAGAGAAGCTCCAGCCCAAAGTTGCATGACTAGTTAGAGTACTGAAAACGAGTATTTTGATCGCTGTCTTCTCTATGCTGACCCTCTGACAGGGGTTTCACCAGTCAGTGGTTTATAGGACACTATAAATTGTTTCCCTTCTTAGTGCAAAGGAAGTAACTTTCCATCACTACGCTGATGAACAAGAAGCTGTTATGAACGTTATCCAAGCAGAGAATTTTACAGAGCGTATGATTGCAGTTCTGATGCACAGAAATACATCATGTCTCCAAGCGCTAAACATGCAAATACTTGTTAGTTTGCATTTTTGGAAACAGCATGTATTTCTGTCCTGGGGGTGAGTGACAGCGATGAAAAAGTTTCATGACAGGTTGTGCAACTTTTTTTTTTATTTGCCAACTCATTACACGCCTGAAGTTTTGACTTTCCACAAAAAAGTCAGGGAACTTAAAGTTTCACTTGCTTCAGATAGAGCAGAAAACTACAAAGAAAGAAAACGCAAGGCATAAGACAAACAGATAAAACCCCAGGACATGTAACAGTTTTATTCAATATTTATTTAACAGCACTAGGTAGTGAGGAACAAACTGAAGGGTAGCACTCTGTACGGCAGTTCCTTTGACTTGTTGCCTACAGACACAGCTGCACCTTCTGGCAATGCAGAACCTGGCACCTGCAAAAGGAACCCCGCTCTGCTCGGTGGTACACAGCTAGAGTGGATTCAATGAAATTCGCCTTTTTGGAACTCAAAGCAATGAGCAATTATCATTTACAACAGAAACCTCTGTTCAAACATTCCGTTTCAATGGAAAAATTAAACCCCAAACAATGCTTTCTAGACTACAATACCATAAGACTTTCAACCATGACCAGTAGTAAAGTATAATGGTATTTAGAGATAACATTGCTTTGTTAAATCACCCATTTAATTCATCTCCCCACAAAAAAAATAAAGCAAAAACCCAACCAAAAAAACCCCACTAATAAAATTACTGATGATGAAAACATGATTCCTCTCAATTACAAGAACCTCTCTCATCTATCCTCTAAAAGACAAACAGAAAAACAATAGAAAATGTTTCTTAAAGTTCTCTACAATCTACTGATGTAAGATTATTATTATTATAAATTATTTGAATAAAGAAAAGGGTCAATCATATCCAAAGCTGCCATAAGAACTTTTCCACTGCTCTTGGTCATACATAATTTTAGTAACTCAGGTAGTTTTTTTTCAGTGAGGTCTACAGTTCCATAAAGCTCTGTCAAATGTTACTGCAAAGGTAATGGAAGAATGGAGTAGCATCACTAAAGTACTTCATGAACCTACATCAGATCTTTTGTAATCAGTTCTTACATTCACATATTAACAATGTGAGGCAGATAATAAAGAGGTGAAGATATAAGTGAAATACATTTGAACACTTATGTAGCAATTATAACTTTATTAAAATTCTGTCAAATTTTATTCCAATTACACTTGTTTTGAAATTTCCTGACTAACAGATCTTCCAGCAACACGCACTATTCAAACCCAGCATTTGTCTGGCCTTACAAACGTGCCCAGAGCTCTGTGACTATCAGGATTTAGATGCTCTTCTCTAGCTGCACTAGAATGTCAGGATTTCTAGACCTGAGATTTTCAGTGCAAGCCATGCCACCAGCAAGAGCCACAGCCAAGACTGTTTCTACCATTGTCAGAGATGAGACTGATTCAGAAGAGCAAAGACTGGGAATAGTTCATCTCAAAATACTATTAAATTCAGATTCAGGCCAGTCACTTAGAAACTTGGCATCAGCAGTGGTTTGATGTACAATAAGAACATAAATTCTAAGAGCTGGATTTAGAAAAACAAAAAAGATTCTGTGTATTTTTGTCTTATTACTTCAGCCCAAGTCACTTGAATTCAACATCTGAAATTTAAAGAGGTATCTGAATGATTTGTGTGTGTTCAGTGCATGCTGTTCTCATCATGAACATTTAAAACATTTCTTATCTTCAAAAAGTACATTTTGTTCTCTGCCACTCAAGCTACACCAAACACTAAGTTACAAAGAAAAGCAGATATGTTGAAATGAATTATGGTTGTTTTTCATGGAGATGAAGAACAGCAGAGAAAACCAACTGTATTTTTTCTTTCGCTTTCTCCATCTGTATCCTTACACATACCCAAGATAAAAATACATAGTTTATTCCCTGCCTTCTAACAAGTCGGATAATATTTTTGGTTTTCAAAGGTATGTTTTCAATAATTCTTTGAGTTCCAATATTACACAAATCTAAAGCTGAAACTGTTCTTCACACAATTACCCATTACTCAGTGTCTGCCCCATTAACATTGCTTTCCAAAGAGATCACACATTAGTCACTAACAGTGGTGGCTCCACTTGAACACTATGGGAATTGAGGCAACCCTTTACAGGACAACATTTACTGCAGTGCATGAACTAAACACATAATCTAGTGTTCTGCAAGGTTGGTAACTATTTTTATTGTTGTTCTTTTATGTGAGGCATCTCACGCAAATCTCAGGGTACTTCTTTTGAAAATAACTGCAGCTGGATGGGAGAAAGCAGGCGAAGTTAAGTACAGAACACTTGATAAGACTAATTTTGGAAAGGACAGCTGGAAGTGATGGTTTTACAGAAAAGTGCTTTTTCATTTAGAAAGAATTTGTGCTTTATATGAAGCCCATTTCAGAGCAAATATGAGCAGAGAGGTATAATAGTATTTGGTTTTTTTCATTCAACATCCAGCATGTTTACGCTAGAGATATTTGAAGACCAATTCTATAATGTTTAGCAATGGAAGTAGACAATATGAAGTATTTTTTCCCAGTCATCTGTATGCAGCCTGATAGATTGTTCACAGGTTTACGCAAAATGGTTTTCAGAAGAAGAAATGGAAACTGCAGACTTGAAAGCCTGCAGACTTTATTCTTCACTTGCATTGCTTGTATCGTGGTTTGAAACTAAAAATCTGTAAGTACATAACAGTGAGAGAGAAAATCGCAAAGTTATAATCACAGATCTCAAGAAGCAGATAATAATGCAAGAAAATGACTGACAGCTGTGCTATTACATTGTGAAAGTTGAAATAAAATTATTACAAGTTCTCTAGAATAGGTATATTTCTCCTCAATGGTTTCACATAGTTAATTAAAAAAAAAAAAAATCAGTTTATATCCATTTAAATGTAAACCTAATTACAGAAGTAGCTATGAAAATGACTTTTGAAACTCCATGCTTTTTTTCTAACCTACATAGCCTCATTTTTGCAGGCAAGTTAGCTAACATTGGACTCTCTGAAAATGAAGAATACAAACACAAGTTTTAACACTAGCATTAAAGAAGATGAAACAATTTTATTGAGTGCAGAGCTGTAACTGTTTGAAGTATGCAAAGACAGTGAAGTCAATGAAATTTAAGCCAGTCTTTAAAGCAGCAAACTTGCAATATCATTCCAAATTAAAACAAGCTATCCTTCTTGGCAAGGGAATGTCTCAATTTTCTACTCCAGTCAATTTACAAACAACTGTATTTTGAAGGATTGTATCTGCCCCTGATATACCTTGCTGATTTGCGGTCTTGCCCAGCGATTCACATCGCAACACACAGAGAAAAAGACTGTATGGACACTGCAGAAGCTAAAGGGACAGTTTCCATTTTGTAGTCAATCCAGCCCAACGAGAGAGAAGCTGAGCAAGTTAAGAAGGATTGTTCTTGTTCTTCATGTACTGTCACATAGCAAAATAAACCACCACAGAAATACAATTATTTCAGAGTCACTTGCTGAATATCATACAGAATTTACTTGCACATAGATTTTCCCATGAATGAAATGTAAATATCCTAAAGAGCTTGACAACATAGACAAAATGCCTAAGGACAGATAAATCTCACATGTACTTGTTTCAAGAACATGGCCACACATAGGCAGAGCATGATGAAAACCTCTGCAGGGAGTAAGGCTCTCACTCTCCCAACCAAAGAACAGGCAAGTAAACTAATACAGTATAAGAAAAAGTGGGGTTACAGATACCGAATGTGAAGACCAATTTAAAGAACTGACTTCAGGTCTTTTGCTCCTCTACTACAGCAAATGCTATATTGCCATGAATTCACACTGTAGTGAAAAGATGTCATCTTCAAAATCAACTTCATGTTTAAATGCTGTTCTTCCTGCTCTGTCGTTTCTGGTGATAAATAGTAGGAAATCAATGAGGAAACATCATTTGAAGTGAGTCATTCATCATGTACCGAAAAGGGTAAGTACCCCATAAATTGCAGTGATCCGTTTCCTATTAGAATTAGAATCACACAACAGAAGGCAACAGCATTTCCATTAGCAATTTTTATGACCTCCGTAGGTAGAGGATAAGGTTAGGAAATGGCTTATTTTTGTCAACTATAAAGCCGTTGTTGGGTGGGGAAGGAAGAAAATTTTCAAGAGAATCAGAGTTATTAGTAAACCAAAGGCAAGGGGGCGGGGAGAAACAACAAATAACTCCATCAAATATATGTCTTCATACTTAAGACATTTGTGGATTGGAAGTTCTAAGTGATGGTGAATATTTTAGTAAATTTTGCAAGCAATGGAACCTTATTATACTGCAACGTGGGTGGAGGCACAAAAATTTTCTCTTATTGCCTATGACTGCTTCCTAATAAACAGCACTTTCCTACAATCTAGGAAATAGAGGAACACTCAGAAAAGCATAAAGGAGAATCCAAATCCTGTGTTATATAAAACATGAAATAAAAATTCAAGCTTTAAAATGAAAAAGCAAATTTTATGAAGTCAAACACTGCATTTTCCCTTAGCCCTGTTTTATTTCCCCATCCCATCCTGTGCAACACTCTGCTCTCTCCACCAAAAACAGGCAGAACAAATGCATTGGGTAGAACAAAGATAAATAAAATTGTAATTTTTGATGTGCCCCTTCACAACTTGCCAACATCATACATAAGTATATGACTACATGCCAGTCCTGAAAGAAGAATGAAGCTTTATACATGAATAGGCTACTCCTAGGGTGCTGGGAGTGGGGTTGGGTGAAAGTAGGAGAAAGGGCAGGAAGAAATGGTTTTATTTTCAAATATTCCTTCAATTAATTTTACTGTATTTAACATAGATATGCTTCTCAGATTCAGTTTGAGGTACCAGTGAGAGATTAAATTTTTAACGTAATCTTAGCCTAAACCCACAGGATTTTAAAGTCCATACACCAAAAGATCATCTAGTTTTGTGAAACAAATTGTAAGAAAGCACCTTGTATATGTCTCAAAATTAAAGAAAACAGGCAAATAAATATCCAATGACAGCAATTAAGTTTAAGGAAAACTAAGTTAAATCAAATGAAATGATCATGCATCTCCTGTGACCCATGGTCTAGTGTGCAAACCACTGGGAAAATTCTCTGACCTGTATTATACATTAGGACAGTCTAAGGAAACTTTGAGCCACTTCTGGTCCCACTTCCTCCTATTCTGGATACCCCCCATGATTTAACTCCAAATACTTCAACAGAATTCACCACAGGTCAAAAACTGTAGAGCAGTATTTATTTATACAAGCCTTTGAGCTTAGTTCTTCCTGAGTTTCCACCTTACAAGGTGACAGTGCAAGTCCCTTGACTTGTTGGAGCCAAAGTCCCATGGAAATCCAGATTCAAAATCCTATACTCACTCCATCATGGCTACACTGGAGCTGCAGGTGCATCTACCAGCCAGGACTCTGGTCCACTGACTGTGCTAGTGGTAGTAAAAATATGACAGCCTAGACACCTAGATACGAATTTTTCCCTCGATGATACCTGGTGTCACCTTACCTGCCACCCAAGATGAGCCCATCCCACGCTAATTATTAAGCTACCTTCTGTTGCCAGCAGTCAGGATTAAATGAATGTTATTACAGTCATGAAAGTGAAGGCCTAGTTAGCCTTCATAAGTGAGACTGGTTTCACCTACATGAAAGCTCACTAATTACTTTTTTTTTTTAACATTTCAGACCAGCTTTCACACACACTTCTTTTCCTCAATGAAAAGTTAAGAATTGTCATTTTCTGAATTAGTAGAGTGTATAATTGTAATAGTTTAGGGCCTTTGCTGTTTCCCAGAGAACGGATTTTCTCTCCTAACACTGCTACCAGGACCTTCTTCACTAAGGTTTGCAAAGTCAGAGCTCAGAACGCTATTTCAGCGTAACAACATTCCTAAAACCTTGTGTTATGCTGCAGTTTCTAGCCTTAGTCCCTGATCCTATTTTCTGGCACCCAGTGACTCCTTCCCAACCATCCTGGTTCACCAGGCTCCTTTCCCAGTGTTCCTGTGTTCTGGTGCTGAGTTTGAGTCCTGCCCAGACTACAAGCTTACTCTGGCACGCTGACACTTCTCACGTTCCACATCACAGCCTGGCATCCACACCCCTGCCTTGCCTTCAAAATTAATGCATTTGTACTTCTTTGGTCTCTGACCTTGGGTTTTCCCGACCCTGACCATGACCTGCTTCTATCCCAGCACCAGCCTGACCTAACCACTAAGCCAAACACACCAATGTCCTAGCCACAGCAGTGATCACAGAGTACTTGTGGGGATATTTAAACCCCAGATGGGGGAAAAAGGGGAGTTGGTTGATGGCCTATTTTCATGAAGACAAGCAGAAGTCAAGCAGCACTGCCAGTATTCCTACAGATCAGTGAGAGCACTGTGGTGCTCACTTCTCCCATATGTATTTTGCAAATGAAAGTGGCAAATGTCTTTGGAGTTCCTTCCCTCAGGTCATGGTGCTCCATGCAGACCACCAGCAATGAGGCTAGACACCATCAGTCAATAGCTTTAAGAGATTTACTGACAGCAGAAGAACAACAAGGTTAAAACAACCCTTTTGATTCAGTTTCAGGCATTACAACGGGCAAACTGATGTGGAAACATATTTTGATCTAGCCCTCCTGCTTCCTCTCCCAACTGGTTTCACCACCTCCAGCCAGTCCCTTTCACTAGCCAGTCCCAATCATCCCATATGATCCTCATCCCAGTCCTAAATTTTATCCCAGCTCAGCAGCTCTCTCCCATCATCCACAGGCTCCTTACAAACCATATCATCCCATGTTTGTATCTGAATTTGTCAGAAGCAGTTGGTTTCATCACATCTTTTTTGCCCTCATATCAGCAGTTTTCAGGCTCCTTGCCAACATATTCTCAGTGTCATCGTCCAGCTTTGCCTTCAATGGCCCTGTCACTTCCATTTCTTATTCTAATTCCCATACCCTTTCCTCCTCATCAAGCCAATCTTGATTTCTTCTAGCATGTGCTTCCCCTTTAGTTTCCAAGCCCTCAGATTCTTGTATGGCCAGTCCAACCTCCTTCTCATTTTTTTCTACATTCTTCACTCCAAGCTCCCCTGTCTTTCTCAGCCTCCTTGTTTATTCCGTTTCCTCACCATCTAAGCCAAGTAGCTGCCACCTGCACATTGCCTAAATCCAACCAGTAAAGTCACAGTCACACACACACAAAACCAACCCTAAACCTCTCCTCAGCTTCAGTGCCTGACCTTCAGATGGGTTGTAAGGAGCAGGGGTACAACTAAATGTTGTACAGCTGCAGGCTGTAAGGGAGTCATAGGCAGAAGTTTAGCAGTGCAGCACTAGCAAATTTCTGAGCATGAATAAACTAGAAGTTTTGGCTTTTAACTCGGACAGCTTTGGATGAATTCTGAAAGGACAGCAAAGATTCAAACTCAAGATTAAATCTACTCCTGCCAAGCACAAAGTACTTAGCAAGGATGTAAAAAAAAAAAAAAAAAAAAAAAAAAAAAAAAAAAAAAGAAAAAAAAAAAAGGCAAGAACAAATGTTTTTCTAGTATTTTCCTTTCTGCAAACAAAGCAATTGCTTCATCTGTGTGCCTGATGCCAAAAACTGCCGACTACTTTGATTGAAATAAGGGGACAGAGTAGTTTGCAACAGCTGTTCAGCAAGCCCAAGCTTCACACAAATGACTGAAGTCTGATAAAGCACTGGAACACTCAATTGTGTAACAGAAACTACTTGCTAATCTCAGCAGATTATATTACCAGTTTCATCCACAGTTTTTTAAAGTTTTAAAAAAAAAACAACCACCTTTGTCCAAAAGTATTTGCTGTTTCCTCTCGTTTGTTTCTAAAAGTTACTCTTGCTTTAGCCTTGGTAAGACTTTTAACCTTCATCTTGCCACCAGTCCCCCCAGTTCCCAAGAGGACTCAAACAAGAACTTTAAGCTTACACTCAACCATTGCACTGATACAACAGGCTTTAGACCAACTCCTTTAACTTATGATAAAGTTCATAAGAATTTGCTATTACCAAACACAATGTCATTTACTGTGTTATTTCCAGTCTCTTTTGAGACAAAGATTCTCATCATAAAGCAAAAATCATCTTTTTAGTAATAAATCAACAGTTTTGACAGCTTATAAAACTAAGTTCTATCTACCATACCTGCATGGGAAGGCTACAGATTCAGGCAGGTTCAAACTAACCAGCTCTACACTGCTGAAACTGTCCTTTATAAAAGAAAATAAAAAGATGGTCTCTACACTTAGTCTCAGCAACCAGGAAAATAGTCACAAGAGCAAACATTTCAGATGAAAAAGATTAGGTCATCTAATGCCTCTTGTCTACTCAGGCTATTAAGGAAGATATTTCCTAGTGCTGTATGCCCTCCAGCTGTGACTCAGCTTCCTGATGTGTGGGTGACCTTTACTCCCTCTCTCAAATACTAGTTAGTATTTTACTACTCCAGAAATCACCCAGTGCAGTAATTGCAAACTATCCTTTCCAAAGAGCCAAATAATGGCTTTCTCTTCTCCACTTCTAATTTTTAATCTTTGTAAGTGATGGCTAAAACACACTGAAGTGCAGACTTCCAAAATCCCACCCTGTCCAGCACACACACTCACACAGATGTAAGATCTCTGTACCACGGAGGAATTGGTTCAGAATCAATTCAAAGTTCATGGACATGCAATTTTGAACACCTGAGCTGGGGGAGAAAAGCTACAACCCATGACCCTACAGCTGCAATTTCCTCCAAATACATTATGCCTGAATAAAATCCAAAACCTACATTCACATATTGTCAGCCAAAGGTGAGTAAAGAGTTTGAGTTTGAACAGCCTAGGACTCAAGCAGTCCTTATTCAAATTTGACAAAAATAAGTTTATTTGTCAAAAAGACACTACGGTCAATATTCAGGTGTATGGTCTGGAAGTACAAAGCCACTAACTTTTGCTCCACTGAAGTTTAAACTACAGGTTAGGAAGAAAAGAAAGTTATCCCAAAAGCACAAAATGCATTTTAAGAAGTTGATTTGGTTTCTCTTTTAAAGATGGTAATAATATTGCTAATCTGGTAGCACCTCACAGAAAAATAAAGCTAGTGAACCAGATGTTGCTGTTTTTCATGGAAATATGAAGAAAAACTCTCCAAAGCCAAACTCAAACTGGCATGGCACAGAAGTCAGATGGTTGCATTGACTCCACCACCACTCACAAAGCAGGGAAGGTAAGTCAATAAACTGACCCTTTAAGATCTGTCTAGTTCAGTAATTGTCATCAGTATCCAGTTGGCATTAAAAAAAAGTAGTCATGATCATGACCTTTGGATTTCTACAAACATTAGCCATTGTCATGAGGAAGACCTTTTTGGCCTCATAATTCACATGCTGTTAACAACCAGCAAGAACACAGCATGTGTGTCAGTTACTAAATAATGTAAGAAAAATTGGATGTCACACTCATACCCCACTGTTCCTGTGCACAGCCATGCACATTGAGCTAACCTGTATTACGCTTAAAACTTTTGAAAGATTAAAATCTATTTTTAATACTCATGGTCCTTTTTGGGACTATATTGTTCCTATTTTGGGGCAAGATGAAAGACTGGTTTATTTTATTTGTTGTATTTGTATGTATTTTGTACTACTTGGTTTTGCCTAGTTCAAGAGAAACGTAGCTCATGTTACCATGTATTCTGTCCATTACCTTTTTAATCCACAATTCCATACAAATGAGACAGGAGTACAGAGGTCTGAAAGATATTTCGTCCCTTCAATATTCACGAAGAAACGTAGCCAGTTAGGCGGGAGATTTTACTGTGTCTCAGCTATGGATAAAGACAGTACGAAACCAAACCATTAAGAGGGACTGATCATAACCACAACCTAAATAGAGAAAATGGTTTAAATCAGAGTTTATCAACCAAGAAATCCAACTCTTTAGGAAACTAGGCTTCTTTAGTTCTGGCACTCCTGGAATTGCTTGTAATACTTAGTTTTATTACCTATAAACCCAACACGGGGCAGAAAAGGAAACTGTACGTTGCTTTCATCTGGCTCACTGCCTGCAGAAAACGCACTGCGAGCAAAGAACAGACCAGGAACGCTTTTTGCAGCCCACCTTGCCCAACCCAGTGACCCGCACAATCAAAGAACGATGAGGTGGTCAGAACAACCTGAAAACTGACATGGCATGTCAGACCACAAGCCTCCTTCCCTAAGTCACCCAGTGGCCAACAGCAGATATTCAAAGAATACAAACCCCGTGACATTCCTGTAGTAGTAATTATCCATAACATTCTCCTAACCTCCACTGATCCGCAGCTCAAGGCTCATTTAACAGCAACCATAAATTTATCCAGCTGCTTTAGAAACCACCTAAGCTTTCAACATACCTGCGTCCTGAGAAGGGAATGCCACAACACACCTCACACTTGCAACTATCACCTTTTGTTTGCATTCAGCATGGCCCCTGCTAATTTCATTTGATGCTCGTCGGGGTTTTTTCCACGGAAGACATGAACAGCTATCACCTTCTGCCCTATGGTATTTTATGGACCTCAGCTGTCTTACTTCCAGGCTGAAATCTAGTCAGCGTATTTGTTCCTTTAGTTGTTCTACATCTTTGACCAACCTTATTGATTTGTTTCTCTGGTGTTTTTTTTCCAATTTTAATATCTGTTATTACAGAAAAGAGAGGAAGGAGAAACTGCACATGACCCTCAAGATGCAGATATACTAAAGATGCACGTGCATGGCAGAATCATATTTTTGCTTTGGTTTTTTGTTTTGGTTTTGGTTTGTGTTTTGTTGTTTTGTTGGGGTTTTTTTGTTTTTGGGGGTTTTTTTTGTTTTGTTGGTCCTAATGACTCTTAACATTTGCTTTTCTTTGTCATTTTTCCCCACCATTACGGACCATTGAGCTAGCATGTTAATAGCACTTTCCATTACAACCTCCAGACATTGTTTCTGAGCAATAGCCCATTCAGAGCATCTATACAAAACTGAAACACATGCGTGCACTTTCTAAGATATATACTGAGGAATTTCCAAAAGAGAACATTGTATGTGATTAATTCTGTTACAGAATTATTTTGCAGTGAGAAGGAAGATACTGCATGTAAAAGAGTCATAACGCATCACAGGTCAACTCACGCAGACTAGAAATTCTGCATACAGTAGCCAAACAGCCCAAGAATGCTTACAAACCTTTTCGCCAACCCATCTTGAAATTTAATACAAACCAGTGTTTAACTATATATTGTCTTCATCACATAACAGAAAATGTGTACTAGGCAATAGGTTTCATGAGAGAAATTTCAGTATGGAAGAGGATTAAATCATCAAAATATAAATACAGATTTGTATAGATAAGTAAAGAATTGAGTAAAGCAAGTAAAGAATTGAGTGAGTTCTTTTTCAGGAAGAACAAATTACAAGCAGTTACAAAGATGATGTGAGTATCATTTATCTGTCTGCTCAGTCCCCGAGATCTTCAGCATCAAGAAACTGAGGTTAAAGAAAGGAACAAACCAACCAAAAAATCAACCTGGTCTCATAGGTTGTAAGCAATCTGGAAGTAAATGACACTTTTCATATGTGGATAATCACATACACACATGTTGCTCTATACTGACCAGTCATAAAAGATCACAGAAGCAGCAGAGCACACACCGTGTGAAAACCAGAAGATAAGGTGGATTTTTCCTCTCTCTTCTCCTGAAGGCTGGCAGAGATCAGTGAAATTAAACACTGCCCAAGGCAATTGTTAAAAGCAGTTTGGCCATTAAAGTCATGTCATCTGGTGACCCAACTGACCTACATTAAACCCAGGCTAAAGGGCAATGTCATCTTTCTTTTCCTTTAGATAGCATGACTTTGCATCTTCAGGACAGATGGAGGACAACCCTTCTGCCCTTCTGGTTTCCACTCTATCCCTTGCTAACAAACCAAAGTTAGCTGCAACCAATCGTTTGTACTTGTTTGGCCTTTGTTTCATGCTACTACAGTGCTATTGAGCTGAAAAAACAGCAATTTTTTTCCCTTAAGGGTATTCAACCAGTATTTCTAACCAGAGGCTGTAACACTCCATATACTTAATGATGAGAAAGATTCATAGGCCAATGCAAATATGACAAAGATTGCCTATTTAATTATTATTCGATACATTCAGTTTGGATAGTTTGAATAAACAAGACATGTTATAATCACTTTTCTATCAAAGCAGTAAATGTCAAAGAAAAGGTTACTCAATGAATAATTTACTTTAGCTCTACTGCAGATTAGATTCTCCACACAGATTTGAGAGCTGCCATCTTGATAATAAAGGCATTCTTTAAGAATTTTTCTATAACTTTAAGACTTTACAAAGATCATTCACAATCCACAGAAATGCTGTTCCACAGGTAACAGAGTAAGTCATTCCAACTCTCTAATCCACTTTGGCATTAGTGTGCTGAAGATACAAGACCATTGCTTGCAGAACTGCAACAGAAACAACACCCTCCAAGCACAACTTACCGTGCAGCTGTCTTATATACATTTTATAGACAAATCAGGAGTACAAGTGGCTCAGGTAGGAGCACATACACTAATTGGTTCAGTGAAGACAAATATAATGGAACAAGATTTTCCTCTTGTAGAACCCGTATGGAAAACTGCCTTTTACATTAGAAGATTTGCATTTAATTAGGTCCAACAGATTTAACTGTTGCTTATTCTTGGTATCACAGAATAATTCAGGTTGGGATGGATGTTGGGAGGTCTCTAGTCCAACCTCCTACTAACATGGTCAAGCATGAGAGCAGACCTGGCTGCTCAAGTTTTTGCCCAGTCAAGCCAAGCCTTGAAAACCTCCAAGGAGGCAGACTTCACAGCCACCCCAGGCAACCCACGCCTCTGCTTGATCGTGTTCAGGGTGAAAAGGAAAGCTGCTCCCCAGCCTGTCAGACCCCACACTGTCTCATTACAAGAGCTGTGGGTGGAGATTCCATGAAGTCAGTTTATAGGAAGGACAGAGGATGAGAAACAGAAGAAGACGTTAGTACTGTTTATATCAATCCCTAGTTTATGTGCTGTTATTGAGGAGAACCCCCCAACTTATTCAGTCACTGTTTCTGATAGCAATGCTGTTCAGCACAGGCTGCTTTAAGAAGATACATAATGAATAAAATCTTGCAGCTCTCAAAAGGGTTCTTGAATCATTTCTATTTTCTGCTCTCCCATTAGAGAAAACCACTTCATCAAAACCAAAGAATATTCATCCATTTCATTCCACCTTTGTTCAATATGGGCTGCAAGACACAACACTTATTTATGCTGCAAGAGCCTTCTTGTTTGTCAACAAAAGACATTTTAAAGAGCTGCCAGCATGCCAGGAATGAAGTTTATAGCTTGATCCTGCAATGTCTGTGCCTCTTCGTTACTCATCTTTGTCAATAAGAATAAATTGCTAGGTTGCCTAATGGCTTAGGTGAACAGCCTTTTCTCATGTGAATAGCTCTTTCGAAGTATTGCAAACAGGAACTTTCTAGAATTTAGATCCTCTTCAGTTTCAGATTATGCAAATTTATAATCCATATAAGTTTCATAGTGGGTTATTTCTCTAGAAATGCTACATCTTCTAAAGCATTAGGTTGGTTTTACCCACAAAGAATAAAAGTTATTCCCTTGTTTGAAGCAGGAGCGCGCTAAGCATTCCAGCAATTAAATCATCTTGTTGGTTTTAGCTATACTTCAGTCTTCGAAATCTTTTAAGAGAACTGCAGAAATATATGCAATGCATAAGAATGTAAACAGCTAAGTCAACTCGATGTTTAATTTTTTGTTTTTAACGGCCGAACTATGTGTAAAAAAGTCAAGCATAATTCAAGAGAGTTGGCATTCGAACTACAATTCTTTTCCCTGGTGCTCAGCCACACCTGGATCTTACTGAGGCAAATACACTCTCCTCCACTGAAGGGTAGTATCTTACTGTTGGAAGATCTGAAGAGGCATGTAATAAATAAATTCTCTGACTGCTATTTAAAAATAAGGGCATTCAAACACCTTCCATAAAAAACATTGTGGGGTTTTTTTTAACCAACAACCAAAAAACCCCAAACAACAGATCTTCCCCCCCTGCCAAGTTGCAAAATTCTGTTCTCAAATTCACTGTCAAGATTGGCACTCTTGGTAGCTCTAGATAGATATCTACCAAAACATTACACATATGTTTCTAAAAATACACACACATAAAGCATCTAGTAGAATCTCCTACAATCTAATCACTGAGCAGCGTGTTGAAGGGAAGAACATGTACTTAATGCCTCATGTGAAAGTATAAGTTTCTTACGATTGCATTAACATACTTCAGTTTGTTCAAAACACTTATTTTCAAAAGAAAGGTTTCCATTGGATAGACTCCTAAGACTATCATGAAAGATAATTTTTCAAAAGGAATTTAAAACAGAATCTAAAAAGTTGACAGAAAAGCAGTATTCCACATAGGCTAGTCAGGTAATTCCTATATGGAAAGAAGAGCAGAACAAGCTCTTTAGCTAGGACACTTCAACTCTGTTTTAAATACGCTGGTATCTAGTTTATTGCAACTTTCATAAACAGAAATGGAATTTGTGTCTTGTAAGAGCCACGCCTGGAATACTTGTGGGCACTAGCCAACCCATCAATCTAGTATGGAATGAAATAAAAAGCTGAAGAAAAAAAAATCTCAAACAGAAATAAGAAGCTTTTTGTTTATTTGTTATTTAAACATCCATTTCCAGCATAACTATCCTTTCTCATTCTTCTTCCAAAGGCAGCTGGCTGAAGTACCAGATACTGTGTGTAATTGCTTAGAAACTAGGCAATGAGAACCTTAACAGAAGATATTGGCACCATTTTTAAAACATGAGAGAGATGTAGTCTGGGAGTAGAACAAGGCAGAGTGAAGAAGTGAAGAATTCTGTCCTCACTATTTCCTAGTCCAAAATACTTTGTGTCAAATTCAGTGTCATGCCCTAATTAAATATGTATTACTGAAGCTTATCTGGTACCTGCAATATATTACAAGATGCTTAGAACATATGTAAGATTTGCCTTTTGTAACATACCAATTTTCCTTGCCTCTTGTTGAGATTAAGTACCATTTTTGTTAGGATGGCAAGGTCACACTGGCTTTAAACACTGACCACAGATTTCTAGATAAAGGAAAGCTCTTCCATTTAACTGCATACAAGATTTGCTGTGAATTTATGCTAAGTCAAATAGGGTTTCTATTATTTTTATTTTTTTTATTCAGACCATATCATCCATTTATTAGGTGGAACTTGTTAACTTCTGTACATGGCCGAATCGAGCATAACAAGCAAAAACCTAAACCTAGCTCCTTATCCCAAACCGAAGAGCAGAGACAGCAAGAGAAGACCGTCCCTGCCCCAGTGGCTCCCCCGGGGCCGGCAGGGTAAGATAGCAGCAAAAGCATGCTGGGCACCCCAAAACAGGGGCCAGCAGCAGGGTGGCCATGTGCTGCTGGGAAGGCAGGTTGAACTCACTGTTCAGCCTCAGCCATGGGATCCTCTCTACCTGTCACCTACCAGCCTTCTAGAACAGCTCAGAACAGGGTAGCCCATACAATAAAAATCCAGGATGACGGAGTAAGGAGTTTTAACTGCTCAGCTTCTCTTTACATATTTCTAAGAAGCATTTTATTCATAAATTTGCTTCTTTTTCCTTACTCCTTGTTTCTTCCCAGAAATAAACCCAGTATTTTTGTCAGCCTAATTTAAATTGCACACACTGTTTACCTACTCTTATTTGCCTAAACACAGGTTCTCTATACTCACTAATTTGATGGCGATTAGTCCCTCTGTGCTGCTAGACATTTTCTTTTTTTCATAGCTATTACAAACCATCAGGTAAACCTGTATTTCTCAAATGTGAAACAAACAGCAGCTGCCTTCACTGGACATGCTGACCTAAGCCTGTGAGCCTGAAGTACCCACTGAGATGCAGTAAGACACAGCTTCTAATTCTGGTTTTATTACAGGTTTGTGCTTCCAGTTCTGCAGTTCTCCATTTATTTTCTCTGCCTGACAAGTGATTATTATGCAGTTTGATTAGAACATAAAGTTACTGTTAAACAAAACAAAAAACAAACAAACAAAAAAATTTAAGTCTACTGTTAAAAACAAAAAAGTTGTTTAAAAAACCCAAAAGAGGTAGAATTGAAGAAAAAATGGGTTGAAAAATCCATTTTTTGTGCAACACTTGCGCCTGCCTTTTGGATGGGGGAGCAGAAGAGGGAAGGAGGAAAGTTGGTTTTCATTTGCAAAGTGCAAGGATCCCTTGAAGTGCTCTTATATTGTATTTGGTTATATTTGGAATCCCAGAGCATACACAAAGCACCCAGACATCCTCCCCGCTCCCTATGGTGGAGGCCCCCTCAGCTCTCTTCTGAGAGGCTCTGTACACCAGACATGGGTAAATGTCCATCCCTTCTCCATCAGGGAAGGGAGGTACTTATTACAGAATGGAAAAATTCTGCTGGGGGGTTACTACAGTCTCCTGTCAGATTAACTTTCCATGATTATTCCAAAATTGTAAAGCAGCGGTATGAATTTTCTAATTTTTAAAAAGCAAGTTCTTGTGGACCCTTTTGCATTCAAGTCTGTCCTTAAAATCTTAACACTTTGGTGACTTTCTTTTTCCAACTAAGGCATTTACAAGTGCTCCTAGTAAGCTTACAGCTGCCACATGTTGAATATGAGTAGCTTTGGATCTCAAAAGCTTCACAAGGTATAGAGAATTTGTTTTCCCCTCTTGTTATAAAACTTTCAGGAAATCTAAATAAAAGAAGCCCTGAAAGTGTGACAAGAGATTTAAACAAGTTAAAAAAAATTAAAGCCTAATTAAAATTTTAATAAATTATTCTAATTCTATTGTGCACAGCATAATTTTTTTTTTAGTTGCGTACCTTATTTATCTTATGCACTGTACATACCTTCAAATGAGATGGAAAGAAGATGACGATTCCTTTTGGAATCTCACAGAAGCATACGTATTTCCATATACATATGCATTCCTTCATTCAGCTTTCTGTATTTACCAGAAAGATTTAATTCTTGTTATAAACAGCTTATTATAAAGCTAACTGTTCACAGACATTGTGATGTCAAATCACACCTTTGTCCAGGACAACGTTAACAATGACAAGTGTAGAGCTATTAAGGAAATGACCTAATCAAATTAAAGGCTTCTGTACAAACACTTAAAAATTATAAATTTGCAAGAGATGTGTGCCAAGCACCTTCTGTCCTTTGTCGCAGGGTATAATTCAGTCTGCATTCGGCTTCACCCCTCTGGTGTCAGCCACCCATCTGTCACCTCCCTTTTTCTGGGGTAATCTGCTCTGTACTTAAGAGTATCTGCACATCAGCCTCCTAAGTCTCATCTACCTCAAGAAAGTTACCTCTTGCTGACACCGGGGGTAGTGATGGTTGCAACCAAACATGGGTAACTAACTGCTTGCCTAGCTAAGCACAAACTACCCTCAGCAGCATCTGCAAAACTGTCATCAAATGGCAGTCAGCAGGGCCTCTCCAGCTATGCTTCCAAGGAAACTGTATTTAGCCGCAAGTAAGTGGCAAGAATGTTGTTTTATATGACCTACCTTTATAAAAAAATATAATCTAAGGGCATGCTCTCAGAGTGAGAGTCTTGCCTAGATGAAGATGGCATGGCATTATTTCAGCAGCATGGGGATGTCGCTCGCAGTTAGTGCCTCTGCATGGGTTTGTCCAATAAAGGGCTCTGGAGTACACGGCAATGGACTCATTTCAAGGACACACAGCGAGAACAATACCTGTATCTTCCCCACTCTGATAGAATTCTTCTCAACTGGAAACGTTTCATTTCTGCCAGGTGAAAAGGACTCATTATACACCATACCTCAGCTGCATACCTTCTGCTTCAGATCGTGCACAACAGTCAGCACTAAAACAGCTGCGATGTCCCAGACAGCAGCATGGAAGGCTACAAAACAAACTGCAACCCAAACTCGATCCCTAGCCCACTTCACACATTCACTTGCACAGAAAGTCTAATTATTAAGGTGATTGCTCTGACACAGCTTTACTATAAAGGGAGAAGAGACAGCAAATTAAAAACATTGTTGTAGTCACAGGAAAAATGTTGCCTGTTCCTAGAAAATTACTTTGTAGGATTACTTATTCTGAAATTCTGGCATGTAGATCATATGGTTTGAAAGGAGATTTTGTTTTCACGAAGCTTAGTTTAAACAAGGGCTTTTATGCAGGGTCAGAAATGTTACTGCTAGCTGTAGAATTAAAGATGAGCACAGGTTGCATACATGAACATATAATAAGCAGCTCTGTTAAATTAAAAGATGCAACAAACTTGGTTGCTAGCAATGAGAAAAATCAGAAATGTGAATGATTTACTATGTATGAAGTCATATTTTTTAATCTGAAAGAGTTTTAACGACAGTTTTAGAGTTTCCACTGCCTCTTCCATCTCTGTTCACACTATCTTTCTAGCAACATCAGCCGTAAGCAGCTCTACAGCAAGGTGCTAACAAACTCTGCTGCTTTAAAAGCTTTTAAACTGCAGCAGGCAAAGAACAAAAAAAAAGTTTAGGAGGCAAGGGGGGTGGAGGGGGGTAAAAAAGAAGTCACACTGAAAACCACCAATGAAACAAATAAGATTTAAACTTCATTATTTTTACAAAAATAAGAATTATTTAAACTATGTTATAAATATACAGCCATAACACTAGTTGGCTGCATGAGTGCAATAAATTCAATGTTTTTTTAATTAAAGCACATACATAATTAAAACTATTACATTATTTTTATTAAAGTATTAAAACTATTTAATTATATAATTAGCTGTACCTTAACAAAAACATTGGGAAATCACTAATAGAAAGAGTTCCAACCTTATATATTACATGCTCAGATCATGACATGCTGCCTTACACATACAGCATCAAAATCTCCCATAGCACTTTATACACACAGATTAAGATCTACAGTTTTCCCTCCACACTCGTATCCAGGCATTATCTGTATTTTACAGAAGGAAAACTATGACCCAATAAGTTTAAAATTACGCACCTAACAGTCAACCCATAAATCAGTTTGATGTAAAATCCTCACTAGTTTCAAGAGTTAACATTCACACCAATTTTTTAAAAAATAGCTCTCCTACCACAGACGCAGAAGATACTTGCTGCAGCAATGCCCAGCCTTTCAAGAAGCCAGCAGAAACAAAATCAATTTTAGAAGTTGTGTTCTTACAGATACATTTACAAGCCTAACCATGTCCTCCATAATCCAGTTTTCCAGGGAAGATGTGAACAAGCATATTAGCTTGAGCTAAATGGACACAGGGGAGCATCAATAACGCATGTTTGGCTACAGAGTTCTGCATGTAGCTATACTTTTTTAGAAAAAGTCTTTCCCTACTTGTCCCTGGCTGCTTGATTTTTAAAGTATGATTTCACAGATGCAGTAATGCAAAAGTAACACAGCTTACAAGATTCAGGTAACTGTCTCGGATGTACTATAAGTGGAGAAGCAACACCCTGATGCAAATTTGAACTTAAATTTCTTCACGACAATTCCATTGGTTGGAAAAGACACTAAGTCACATGTGGAACTCTTCACATCTGTATTCAGAGAGTCCTGTAACAAACATGCCTTAAAAAAAGCATTTCTCCATGCCTCAAAATCCCTAAACCAGTGTGACATTTTGTATGTAGCTTCTGAGAAGTAGCACTGAAAATTTAAACAAGAGAGGGTAATTGATTCATTACAACTATTTCTACTATATTTCTTTTTGTATTTTTTGGTCCCCATTTCAAAAGGCATTGTTTAAATTGCCCTAATCTGCAAACAGCAACAATAAGTGTAGCAAATACTTGACAATGAAGATGTAAAGCCTCTAAAAACCTGTTACCTTAGTAACCATGGGAATGCAGGAGAATAAGAATACACGGAGTGTCAGGACATCATTTTGGATTCCACAGGGTTTGGGTTGAAATACAGTCAGCTTTCATTAGCTTTTTGTTTTTCCCAGTAGGTCCTTGGACTTTGAAACAAAACCTGAATGACAGCTATGAGCAATTCCAGCCTCACTCCTGATTAGCCACACCAAACAAAACAGATCTCTTCACTGTGAAGCCCCTCCACCCTTTGCACCCAACAAGCCTCGAAACAAACATTATTTATGCTGCTGACGCCTCTGGATATCACTAATAAATCCATTTCAAAAAGAAGAGTAAAACGAAGAGTCACTTTCCTGGGACGTAATAGATAATTTGCTTTAAACAAACATATTGCAAGAAAAATAAAAAGCCAACATATCCACCCAGGACCTTTCTGTAACCCCACAGTTATTTACAGGCTTTAGAGGATATGTTAATTCAACACCAACACTAAGAAGAATTTAGCTGCTCATTTAAGTAACGCTATATTTCCATTTTACTCATGGAGGGGAAAAAGAAAAATAAAAAAAGATAAAGAATTGAGATCCATGCCCCCACCCCCACTGAGGTCTGCTGGGAAGTTTGTGGTCAAGACAGAAGAGAACAAAGATCTCCCAGCCGCTGGCGTTAGCCGGCTTAATTCCAGGTCCATCCCCTTGCTCTTTGCTGCTATCTGGCCACTTGGGAAAACAATCTGAAAAAAAAAACCAAAACAAAAAAACCCCACCAAAAAACCCTCCAGGCAAAAAAAGGTTGGAAAAGTGAGCAAGAAACTCAACCATCTGGATTATGTTAGACCAAGCCACTACAACACCTAAACGCTCCTTGAACTTTACACATACAGCTTTATGTTCACAGTTTCCTCCCCTGAGTACAAACCAGGCCTGTTCAGCAAGCTGGAGAAAGTCCGCTACTCTCCTCACCTGCAAATTCTGTGGTCAACTACAAATTACAAACACAACAATATAGCCAGCCACAACACCTGCCCATTAATCAAATCTAAGTTTTCTCTACTTGATCAACTGATCAACTTTCTAGAGACAGTGATAAAGCATAGTAGCACTGGAGAGTGAGAAAAAGGAAGGGGAAAGGGAGGAACATATTTTTGCTCAGTGAGAGGGAAAAAAGTAGAAATAACAGCCTACTTGGTCATCATGTGATGACAAAAATCTTTGCATCAAAAAGCCTGGAAGGTAACAGTAGTTCTGAGACATTGGCCTTACCTTGCCTTACATTTGCTCACTTCTCTTCCAACTGATAGGGTATTGCTTTTCCATTCACAGAAATTGCCATTTCAGGGCACCACTGATAACATGCAAGAGGTACTGCCTCCCTTCATTTGCAGTCTTCTGCAGTCATTTATGCACATATATGAAGCAGTACCACACAATGGCAACAACCATTTTACATGCAATAGTCCAGATTTAGTTTTCCGGTTTTTTGTTTTTTTACACTATGCTATATGAGTATCTGGATCCTGTCAAACATCTTTAATAAACACTCAAGTTACACCCTTAAAGTACAGCTCAGAGCAAAATAGCAATATATCTCCAGGCAACTGCAACTTTCAAGTTAAATCATAAAGAATATCTAGATTAAATCCAATTAGTCATTAGGTGTGGAAGAATAGTTCTTGCATGATCCATTCACACATTTTATAGACATATAGAAAGGAGTTGCTACTCCCCGCTCTTTGAGTGCAATCAAGTGCCCAGAAACAGGCTCATCTCTACAATGGTAAGTACATCCACAACAGCAACGAGCCAGCAGGTTATAAAAGAGCACATTTGATCCAGCCATATGCAGGAGGAAGGCCATCTCAGGTTTTGAGACCTTAGCTTAGGCCTCAGAAGTCCAATATTCAAATCAGTCCCTCCTTTTTTTGGTCTGCAGCAACAAGGAAAAATAAGCACAATCGCAAAACATTTTTAGGAGAAAAGGATGTCAGAGGAAATCACAAGTTTTGAGAAATAAAAAAAAAGCCTCCCCAAATATTTATTTAAATTAATTTCTTTAGTATACGAACCATTTTCAGAATCATACTATTAAAATCAGGTAGGAGTTCGCATAAATCACCAGAAATTCTATTTCCTTCCAAGCTTCTGTCTAATCTATCACATGTTGCTTCGTGCCTTCAGACTAGTTTTGCTCACAGTTTCTGCCTAGCCCAGCATAGCCTTGACTGCTGCCCTGAGCAGAGTTGGCTTGCTTGCCACTGCTTGGCAAGGCCTTGAAAAGGTTCCTCCAGCAAGGAAGAAGGCAGATTCTCTCCCAGCAGTACAACCACCCAGAATGAGTCTACTGTGAAAAAGAAGAAACGCAACTGAAATTAACTTAAAACAGTTGATTTCATCTAACTCCCATGAAGCTTTGCCATGAATCTCGCTCCCTCACTGTCAAAGATGATCAAACAGCTAAAGCAACAGGTACAAGCAGTCCCAGAAATTTCAGTCTCTTACAGAGACTGCTGCCAACTACTGAGCAGTCCCACCATTCACAGCTGTCACCCAAGAGGCATGTTAGATGACCAAAAGACTACGGGGCAGAATTTATCATAACGACTGTTCCCCTGCAACATACTTTCAGAGCGCTAAAAATAAATAAAGCTGCCAGAAGTCTAAGTGGAGCAGCTCAGTCAGTAGCCAAGCCAACGCAAAGCAAAGATTAGAGGATAAGCACAGTCCAGTATGCCCAAGGCGTGGAGCTCTTCTGAAAGTGAGCATTTACCTGGGGAATAGCTTCTAACATAGAAGAGAGGTGCGATGGACTATGAACTAGTTGGCCACATACCTCCATTGAGGACACTTTTTTTTGTTCTTTACAAAGTTAGGCTTCCACTTACTGGCTTCAGAAAGCCACCTGTTAGAAACAAAAGACTTCCTAAAAACCCTTGTTTTGTTGCCTACTCCCTGGAAAGCCTGTCAGTGATACTGACTGTCACACCTTCCTAGGAGAAGGGAAGCTAGGCACTTTCATCTTTGATGCACATGGTTTTGGAGTTGGGCATGTGGGCTGGGGAGGAAAAGATAGCATCATTCTTCTTACAGCAGGAAGTCATTGCTATAGTGTCCAAACTCTCTCCTGCAAACCACAAACAGGCCTTCTTATCACAGGAGAGGAAGATTTCTCAAACTCTTATTAAGGACAGCACACTACCATCTCTGTAAATGGCGGCTGAGTCACAGCTGCAATAGGAGCATTGCAACAATGACATACGTGAGGAGTGCGCATGAACTCACCCAATATGGAAAAGCAGCTGATCATGACCCTACCTTTGTGCTCCCCCTCCTGAAACACAACCCCTGCAGAACACCCTGACATTGAATAGCATTGCTCAGACTCTGGTTGACTGCATTCAGGAGAAGGCAAAAAAATATACATAAATAATTCCATCCTGGCAACAGCAACATGAGAATGAATGCAAGCAGCTGCCAGTCTTCTACCTACTTCCCTTTCTAGAATTACTGCCCTCCTGTATGTAAGGTAAGTCACAGGCTCTGTGCCTTCTGACTGGCAGATCTGTAGCTGCTTTTATCTGGGAACAAAGGACACATCAGATCTGTTTTAATGGGAGAAGTGCAGTATGACCCGACTCAAAAAAGCACGACAATAAGTGCAGGCCTGTATTCTAACTGCTCTGTCATTTGCACAGGCCATGGATTCAACTGCTCACCCCAGATGCTGGGAGAACTGGACTTTTTGTCAGTTCCCTACAATTTGAGCTATACAGCTTAGTAACACGCTGTTAATGGAACAGCAGAAATCTGTATCAGAACAACCACTCATCATTTCTGTGTGTCAGACACAAAACTGTGTTCCAAATATATGGGACGGGGTTTTCAAGCCTGAAATAAAATTCTCAAGTTCTTAATTTTTTTCCTCACAGAAATTCAATCTGCAGGAAGAAAAAATGAATCAGTTCTTAAAGCAGTTCAGAACAGTTCCCCCACTGCTAAGTTAAACTATGTCTGGCCCCCAAACATCAACCTAGTTAGCACTAGTTCTACAAATTATTTTTTTTTAATTTCAGTGTAATTTCAAGACAGTCTGAAAATACCTGAAAGGCATATTGGTGGTACTTATCACTTTCAACCATAATAAGGGCAAAAAGCAGCACGTGTGTGTTCAGTCAGTTTTACAGAAGTGATGTCTGTACACCCATCAAGTTTACAAAATTTCCATACTAATCCAAAAGTAGGATTTCTCTACCTGACAGAGGTTGCATACTTAAAAACACCTTGCAGGATATTTTGCATTAACAGTTAAAAAAAAAATACATATATATTCTATTCAGTACTCATTACTTCTACCCCCAAGTTCCACTGTATTGGCCAAGCTTGGAGTGCCACTGGTGAACTGGATCAAGGAACTGATTCACTTAAAAAGTAACCTGGAGAAAGAGGTTGTTTTTCAAGTGGATCAGTTCCTCTGCCAGATCCCAGCCTATGCCAAACAGCAGCAGAATAGGGCAAAAGGCTGAGGGCAAGGTGAGGAAATAGGCAATCAACAAGGAGGACCCAATCAAGGCTAATCGATCAACAAGGCACGATGCTGTCACACTGGCTCATTCATATGGTTTGATATGAACCTTTCTTACTAAGCCAAATCACAGATTTTAAATTACCACAGACAACTTTAAAAAGAAAGAAAGGAAATCTCACAAGCATGCCTGACCCAACATCCACTATACCAGTGTGCAGTAGGCACCTTGCCACCAGCTTCAAAAAGAGCTGAATCCAACATTCACCCAGGACCATGTTGAAAAGCTTCTTCTACCGTCTCTTCTACCTGTGGAAAGCAACCTGGAAAGCATGTGGAAAAGATAGAAGAGAAAGAGAAAATAACTTTTCTAACACCTTCCACTCTGTGAAGTGACTTTTGGGAACTACCTCCAAATATCATCTGCTGAGTGGTAAGTAGGCTAAACTCAAATAAGCAAAGATCTATGTGTTGAAGCTCTTTCCTTCTTGCCCTCCTCTGTCATGCAGCATCATGGAAATACTCCAGGAAAGAGTTTCACTGACTGAAGGAAATAACAGTGACTATCATTGTCCTATTGCATTGAGGGGCTGCACTCTCTTTTTGCAGATATTACCTGTCTCCTCTAGACAGGTAATGCCTTGCTTTTTCTTCAGCAGATACCTGGAACTACGAACCTCTTCTCTGAATGCTGAAAATGAGGGCAGGGAAGGAAATAGTATTGGAATGCTTAACAAATAATGGCAGTTACAGAGGACACGCACATACTCGCATTTGCATTCACCTTGTACCCTGCATGCATAAAACTAAAGGAAAAATATAGGCTTCTGCAATATAAATAAAGCAGATGACTTAAAATATAATCTAATCAGAGTTCAAATCTATCCAGAACCCTACTACTACGCAAACATTGGGAGGTACCCAAACAGAGAATAATTTTCTGACAATTAAGCAGGAACAATAGCAAATATTCCATTTGCAATTAAGAATCTGGGTTTTGTTTTCACAGAAACAGTGGGGATTTCTTCAATAGTTACTTCAATTAACTTCTGCTCTCCCACACTGCCAAAAGGCTTAATGTGCCCAGAATCACAGCTGCTTTTTCCCAAGGATGTCAGACTAGAAAAGGGGCATTATTGCAGCCTTTTTAAAAAATATTTCAATTCCATTTATTACACTTGCCTACAGTACTGATGGGCAGTCCCCAAGAGGAAAGAAAAAAAAAAGGAAAAAATAAACCTACAACACAGATAAATAAACCCCCGCAAACCCACAGTCAGTGGGCTTGGAAGAACAAAAACATCTTAAACATTTAAAAAAAAAAAATCTAAAATTAATAGGTCTGGTTTGTGGTTGCCACAAGCCAACCTGCTGACTCAGGGCAATGTCACCAACAGTAGTCTTATCTGTAAAGGGTAACAATCAATTGTTTGACAGAAACAAAGGAGAGCTCAACAGGAAATCAACCAGCTCGGGACAGATGGTCACTGAATCAAGTTTCACCCCTCCCCTCTCCAAAAATAGGCTTAAGAGGCATTTTCTGTTACCAAGCAACAGCCCAAAGGAAGGCATAAATCTTTTCCTACGTGTTATTCCCCTCCTCCCCGACACATATACATTTCAATCTACTAGGGCGGTATGTTTGTGGGTTTGTTTATTTTTTTTAAATAACGGGTACAAGGGTTTATTCCATGCAATGACAACACGTTTCTGCATGGCTGCTAGCCACTTCTCCTTTTTTAGGAAAGAAGGTGGCTAACTGTAACCAAACTATGAGTGCTACTATGAAGGTGGGTTACAAGCAGGGGTCCAATGGTAGTTAGTAACCCCTCCGTGTTCGGCCAAGGTTCACTGGAGACCTGAGAAATGACTCCCCGGAGGAGGACAATTCCTGACGATTGTTTTATATAAAACCAACATGACCCTGATCACACCCCGACAAGAGAGGTGACCTTTTTTTAAAAGTCATCATAAACCCTTCTACCTGCTTCAACCCATACAAACCCATAAAATTTAATCCCCCCAAAGCACCACAGTATCTTTAATGTAACATACAGACCATGAGACTTTCAAATGATTTGAATATTTGGAGCATTAATTCTCTAGTTCATCAACCACCCTCAGTGAGAATGAGCTACTTGGGGTATGGGATGAGTAGAAAAAGATAATCAACGTTTACTTTTCTGTTGGGCCAGGGGAGGAAAGAAGGGGAGAGAGGGGTGGAGGGGAGAAAGAGACCCGCTGTGGCTGGTGGGGGAGGGGAGCAGAGAGCCAGGGGGTAAAGGACAGCGGCTCTGAAATTCAGATTAGCATCCAGAGAACAAACCGGTTTGTTTGACCCCCTATCAGACAACCTGGTAACAGGCCAGCAGGCCACGAAAAGAGATGTAGTTAAATTTAGTCATACAAACAGTAATCTGCATTAAAATTTACAAATAAAATTTCAGAAAAGGTTTACAATTATGATCCTCACAGAAATTAAATGGGGAAGCAAAAATCTCACTTCGGCGACAAAGTGGGTAATCATCCTTTAAAAGCGCCGAGCCAGGATTACCACTGACACATACTTAGACTACTAAAACATATGGCCAAATAAAAAAAAAAAGAGAGAGAGGGAGTATGGGGGAGGGGAAAGGTTGTGACAGCATGTGGCCTGCAAAGGCTTTATTTACTCCCTCCTCAACGACTGCTTGCTTTAGCCAGCTGAAGTCCTTCTGCCAGACACAGCCTAGCCTATTTTCACTTGGTATTTCATATACTGCTTTAATACCAACGCAGGTACCAGTTCGCACCGCTATGGTGGGCAAACAGAGCCCTGGCTGCAGGCTGCTTTGCAGACGAAGGGCCTTGGGCTTTCAGATTCATTTCACCACAGAGCCACCTCAGTGAAGACGCTGCACTGGCTCTCTGCACATGGCAACCAGACCTCATAGGGAAACCGGAGACCGAGATGTTTAAATTCAATTAATTAAAATTAAGTTAATTGAAATGAAAAGTTTGAACACAAAAGCCGAATTAATAACTGTTTGTATGTATGCATACAAAGAACATAATTTGGTCTACTATGTCTAAAGCTTACTGACAAAACCGTGAAGCTCAGCAGCCAAGGTCCTGACAGGAGACTTGAACTAAGGACCCTGTTCTAGGCTCAGCCACAGAAGACCATAACAGCTAATCATTATTGTATATAGTGCTTTAAAAAATCCAAGGACACCCGCCATCCTTGTTTTAGGGATAGGGAAACTGAGGCACAGAGAAGCCATGTGTCTTCTCTCAGTGGCAGAATTCAGAAGTAAAACCAGATCTTCTGCAAACCCAAGTCCACGTTGTAGTATCACCCTGAACATTCAAATGAAAGCAAACTGTTATTTCTGTAAATTCATGGCTGACATCAACATTTTTACAGCTGTTTTTCTTTGCCTCTTCACAGCTTAGTGAGAGCCCCGTAGCTGAAATCCACTTCTTTACTGAAACTAGTCTCTCTGATCAGACAGGCAATGATAGCTATCCCAAAGTTATTCAGGAACAGATATACCTGTTTTTCTAACACATTCAGAATTTGGCTAAATAAGACACGAAAAAACCTACAGTTTTTCTCTAACGCATCGTAGTAATTTGGCTATAGCATATTAAATTAATTATTGATTGGTTTTGTTTCTTTTGAACATCAGTGTAAATGGTATGAAATACACCATGGCAACAGAAGCCTCATACTTTTTATGTGCTAGTACATAATCCATCATATGGGGAAAAAAACCTACATTGTAGTTTTGCATAGGCATTTTTCATAGTTTTGGAAGAGGCTTTTTCTCTTACATTCACAAATATACGTCCTTTACACCGCTCTGCCACGATTAAGAGAGAGACAACCACATTAGTGGGGAAAGAGGTTGTTTCCTTTTCCCCTCTGAAGTATGCCATCATGCTTTTCTTCAGTGACCAAAGAAACTTCCATATTTGGAACACATTGCATGGGGTTTTTTTTTGTCAAAATGTAAAAGGATGCAACTTTAACTCAAAAAATCCTTCAATAATTCTATGAAGTGAGGTCTGAGGAGCCCGCTTTCCAGTATCTTTTTCTTAAAAAAAAAAAAAAAAAAAAATCACAATAGGTTTTCTTTAGATTCTCTAGCTCTCATACTGCTAGTTTAGAACTCTAGGTCTTCTAACTCAATCTATTATTATATTAAGTTTAACTTGGCTCTTTACCTTGAACTAAGCCATTCTCCAGCAAAATAAATTGTAGACCTGCAAATGATCAAAACAAATCCCCATCTTTTTTGCCATGGAACGTAACAGTTAATTGGCGATGTTCAAAACAAAAGAAAAATCCTCAATTACCTCTGACCTGCTCTGGTCAGATGTACTAAGCTTAAGCTAGAGTTACAAAAACATGTTTTCTCAGTAGCAAATAATTCAGTAGTAGCAGAAGTGAAACCCAAAGAACTCTCGAACAAGGGATGAGAAGAGGAATAGAATGGTAAGTAACAGTGATCATCAGTTAAGTAAAAATAAGTCTAGCTGTAGAAACAGAAAAGGCATTACAAAACATCAAGGCTAGGTAAGCCAGTAATGACTGCAGATAGATCATTGCAAGCCTCATTTCCGAAACAAAGAAAATCACAATTTGAATATTATATTTCATATGGCTATATGGTGACATTGTGTTTAAATGTTTACTCACCAGTTTGACATCAACCAATTTCAAAAGAGGCCATTACTCTTAAACTATTTTCTCTTTTTGTATTCATAATTTGGGGCTATTATTCCTGGCACACATAATGACAGCATGGACATAAGAAGATTCAACCATGTATTCTCTTATCTCTGCACGCTGGTTGAAAGAAACACAGTTTATGTGATTTATTCCAGATCAGAAAGGCACTGTGACAACACACAGAATAGACCTCATTTTCGACAAGCATTTTTTAATGAGAAATTTATCAGTCCCTCTCAGCATGAACTACACTTTGGAACAGGGACGAAAGAATTGTTTTAATGAATTCATCCTGAGGCTAGTCTCCTTCCAGGCACTGGCCTCAAATACACTCATTTTCTGTCCTGCGGGCAAAGGATTAGTTATGAATCATAAAAACAGTTCTGCTCTCCGGCCCTTGTTAACCTGCCAGTCAACTTCTTCCTAAAACTGAGTTTCTCAAAGAACATCCAATCTCTAGTGGCCAATTTCTAGTTCTTTCCCCCTTGCTGTGTTTTTTATATAATAAATCTCAACTTCCCACGCTTTATTCAGATAATTATTTGGAGCAGGAGAAGGTATGTTGTCTTCCAGCCTCCATTCCTCTTTTCATAATTGGAACTAAAAAGCACAACTCCCTTCTTTACACACTTGGCTGATTTTCCTCTACTTACGGAGTATGTTCAGCTAGGATATGGCAACTAGAGGGAAACTGCAACCCACATAGTGAATCATCACATAATCATCAATATGTCCAGAAAAATAAAACATATGGACACACATACAACTCAGTTATCAGAAAGATGCACAAGGGCATGTAATTGTGAACAGCGATTCCCAAACCTCACCAATTAACAAAATAATAAGTAGAAGTGATTGATTGAAATAACATAAACAAATATCTCCTTTCTATGTATGCTTTCTTTTAGTCCTGAAAAGGTTTATAGTTAATAGTACTGGGCTTATTTTAAGTTTTCTTAGAGAAATGTCTGATTATGACCATTAATCCAGAAAGACTGATTTTAGACAACTCAAAGTCAATCCATCAGGTATCACGATTACCCTTTGATGCTCAATCTTCCATCCCAGGCAGGCCAAACAACCTCTTAGGAGTCACTCAAGCTTTGCAGCCTCTCTATTAACATATGCCCAGCGATGCCTCGATCACCAGACCATTTCTGAGTTGCCATCCAGTAACATGACAAGACCTACAGGCAGCTGCCCGTAACAGAACTCGCTGTGTTCTCTCCATTGACGTGTGTGACTGGACATGCAATCAGCATGTATTTCTGATGACATACAGAAAGCACATCTAGCACATAGCAGAAAAAGGGCAGAAAGACGACAGTGGAAAGCAGGTTACCAAAACAGTTCATGGTGCCAGTAGCCTACTCCTTGAGTATGTTTGCAAAGCCCTTGGGCCAGATGAATTGTTTCAGGAAGCTGCATCTTACCAACAGATAATACTGACTAGTTTTACGGGTTTTGTTCTACCCCACTTCACAACAAACAGCAGAATCACAGAATAATTCAGGTTGGAAGGGACCTCTGAAGGTCAACCAGTCCAATCTCACACTCAAGGCAGGGCTACATTGGAAATCTTGTGAAAATAAAACACAGTTCTGATGTTTTTTGGTTCATGGCTGATCTGCATCAATAGTTTTGACCTATTAACGTGTCAAATTTAAATGTGAAGTTCTCAGTAATTCTCAGGTAGACTACAATGAAACAAGAACTGAAGGCCCATTTCCTAAAAAGTCTGAGGCACAAAATACAGTTTTTCTCTAAGAAAATAAAATGTTTTATCGATGCAAATACTTTATCTGTTTCCCAATACACAGTTTTTACAATTTGGATGAACTACTAATGAACTACAAAGATCCGGTTATGTGTCAAGGTTATACATTGAGGTTCATGCTGTACTTGTTTATACAGTGAATCGGAATAGAGAACACAAGCTTAGAGATATCAGTATCATCAGACATCAGAAGTATCAAAACTATGCAGCATCTGTTGCATTCCTCTCTCTTTTTCAACCCTGAACTGCACATAACTGAATTCAAAGTTGAGCCCGTTTACACAGGACCATTCAATTAAAAAGCATCTGGAAGAATACTGTCTTTTACTAAAAGTAAGTCCCAGATCCAATTCTCATTTATTACACTGCTGGGACAGCATCCTTTAAACGTGATGATCAAAAGCAAACCTTTTTTTTTTCTCTTTAAACAGACATCAAAGCAACAACATTAAGATGAATTTTCAACTGTTCTGAAACTACTGGTTATATAAGGTTATACAGAGTTGCCTTTTTCAGCAGGAGGAACTCGGGCAACACACACACGCAACTTCACAAGTTCAACTTGGCAGTTAATCTGTCTGGCCTTAGCACATAATCAAAAATGGATTTACTACAGTGACAGCAACTGGAGCTGAAAACCTGCACTGCACTGTGTAGGGGAGTGCTTAACCTCTATCGCAAGCACAGCCTCCCTCTTTCTACGCCAAATCCACATCACAACTGGAATCACCCCAAAGCCAAGCTTGACAGTAAGCCAGCCAGCTGTGCTGCAGATGAGAATTGAGCATCTATCTGCACAGCCACCAGGCACAATGCATCTCTCAATAAAACAACCATGCTGGACAGTCAGCAAGCAAACATTGTTCATTATGATAGGTGAAAGCAGCCAGAAGAATGCTGGTTTTGGGGGGGTTTTGTTGGTTTTTTTTTTTTCCCTCAGGCATTTCTGTCACAAGGTCACATCCACTGTTCAAAATTAAAGTGTTTTTTTAGTGGTGGCTTTTGTTTAAGAGCTTCTGAGGCACACTGTTTTGAATAACATTACTAGTGGCACATCTATTACACACTAAGAACTCCTGGTCTAGTCATACACACATACAAAAGCAAACTGCGAACACTATGTTAGAGTTCAGACCAGTATAAACCATCTCAGCCAAACAGTTATTAATGAAAGGAATCCTATGACCCATTAAGACATTGGACTATTATAATATTACACCGCATCATGTCCTTTTCTCTTTCATATATATATATATGTACATGTACGCACATACCACTATCCTTCCTAGTTTGTCAAGTCTACAACTAAGAAGACTTCTGGAGGAGGCAACTGCATATGCATTTTCCATGCATTATCCAACTCTTCAGGCACAGAGTAAGCAAGAAGGGTATTGCTAAGTTAATGCTACAGAACAAAAAAATCTGTATGTTTAGATGTCCAGCCATTTCACAGGAAAGATTCCATGGCTCTTGACATAGAAGGTTGTGACAGCTAACGTTTTAATCTTGATGCCCTTGAAATCCAGCTTGCCTCCCACATCTGCTAAAATCATGATTGTGCACCTGGAGGAAGAAAGTGAAATAATAATCTGGCAGGCAAGTCATCTTCCCCCTCCCTGAGAGGTTTGGAAACTGAGAGCTGACTCTCCTAATAATAAATAAAAAAAAAAAATGGCAAGAACTAACCTTCAACATTTGCTGAAACTGCTGTAATCAGGACTGTGGAGATAAGCATGCTTTTCACTCTGAACTTCTGCTTTTAAATACCCTGTCAGTAGTTCTGTGTGCCTCTATCCAAGGCATTAAAGACTTCTTGGATGGCTTTGCCCTTTCCCTTCCTTCCCCTCAGGTTTTCTTCAAAATTGCTCCTTTGTGAGATGGCACTGATCACTTGCCTAATCCACCTAATTTCTTAGTGTTCTCACGGCCAGAATTTTCGCCTCTATGAGATTAAGATTAGAAAGAGTAACAACAACATCTTAACATTTCATCTGTACAAATACATTTTTGAAAGTATTTTTACAACACTAGGAAACCGCATCTTAAATCATAAAACATGATAGGCAGGAAGCTGTTTCTCTTTTCTTGATGCAGTGAAGGGCATTGTAGCTGTAAAAATCAAGACCTAATTCCTAGTCGTCTCAAAGGACTCTCCTAGAGGCACTAAGAATTTGATTCTATATAAGTGGTTTAAAGAAATTACAAGATTAAGCTTCCTTCATGAAACAGCTGTTCTCAAAGTGGACTGTAAGTGTGAAAGAACAGGAGAATAAAGGCTCTAAAAGAACACAGAATTTGGGGGGCTTCCTGACAAGCCACAGGGAGATGGTCAGCGAGGCAGGAACAAAAGCAGTAAAAGTAGATGGCACAATCTCCTGAATGGCAAGACTGAGATGCAATCGTACACTGTGAAACACCATATTACAACCAACACCTTATCACCAAGGAGACAGTAAGCAGAGAATTAATAGCAACAAGGTACTATACCAAGAGTGGAAGGACACAAGGCTTAAGACAGGGAATAGAGCACTTGGCTCTCTGCAAATCCCACATTTACAGCCATCAAGACAAGGTTTTGCCACGTATGCTTTTCATCGTGAGACATCAGTAACATGGGTAGGCAACAGTAATGCTTATAGAACTCTGCTGCAAACACCAGTGACAAGTGACTCCAGTGCAAAGAGGTAGTTGCCCAGATTCCTCACAGCATCAGAAGCAGCTGAATTCAGCTATTGAGAACTGCTCTTACCACTAAAACAGCTCTTTGAAGAGGGTACGATGGAGGAAGATCTCACTAAGCCAAAGATGCTGTGCCACATTTCAGTTTTTAAAAAGTGGTCATTTCCTCTTTATTAGGAAGATTATGGAGGATCAGGCATACAGCAATTTCCAAACACTCTACTAATTATTCTCAACCAATAACAAGGAAGGGACCATACAACTCAGAGCATATATAGTCTTTCTGAGCATTGGCATTAAAATTGTCTATGAACTGTATCTTTTAAAAGGCAGCTGGAATCAACAGAGAAGAAAAATCCCACCAAATGGAAAACATAGTTTAACTATCAAACTCCCAGAAAAGGTCTCCTTAGGTTTCCTTAAGTCTAGAGACCCAAGGGTCTACAAGAAAGCAAGTTTCAAAGTTGGAGTTAGCATTATAAAAGAAAGGGGAGGAGAAAACTAATCTCTCTCAAATATGTAGAACACTAGAGGGAAAACGTTTCAGATGCACACTAATACTTCTTTACGAAGCCGAATTTAAACGCTGTACGGTTCTAGAGAAAACCAGCAACCTAAACCGTCTTCCAAAGAAGGCTAGTAATTTCTCTGAAATTTTGGTGGTGTACACTCCATTCAACAGAGAAATCAGTGCTGTGGAAGGAGATGCAGAATTCAGTGCAAAAATACAGAGGTACTAGCAAAATGTTCAATTGCATTTGCCACCTTAAGTGCATCAGTTTAAAATAGTCAGCCATCTAACTAACCTTAACAACTTCACACTGTACGTTCCAGGGGAGTCCTATTACTTTTGGTGAGATGCATAGATGAGCCTTCTTTTAAAAAAAAAAAAAAAAAAGAAGGGGGGGAGGGACAAAAAAAAAANNAAAAAAAAAAAAAGAAGGGAGGGAGGGACAAAGAAAAAAGAAGAGAGAAAGAAAAAAGAAGGGAGAAAGAAAAAAGAAGGGAGAAAGAAAAAAGAAGGGAGAAAGAAAAAAGAAGGGAGAAAGAAAAAAGAAGGGAGAAAGAAAAAAGAAGGGAGAAAGAAAAAAGAAGGGAGAAAGAGAGCGAACAAGAGAGCGGAGAGGAGAGAAAAGACAAAAGAGAGAAGAAAAAGAGAGAGAAGAAAGAGAGAGGAGAAAGAGAGAGAGGAGAAAAGAAAAAAGAGAGACCAAAAAGAGAGAAAGAACAGTATTAATAGTATTAATAATTTAAGACCACAGTTACATTTGGTAACTAACTTCTTCACTTGCCTCAAAGTGTTCTGCTCAGATCACACTAACAGTCTTGAAAAGAGTTCATTACGGACTATGATGGAAAGAGAACAGGAGGATCTTTGCACAACATTTTATAAAACTAGTTACTCCAGGCTTGTTCATGGAACCGCTATGACAGATGTCTGCTAATCTCTTAAGTAACAGTATCTTAAGTCTGCCCACACTGTTTTGCTGTTCATAGCTCCATCAGTTTGAAAAAACACCTCAAAATAACCTCTCTAAAACCTTACATGGGGAATATTAATTGAAGGTTTCCATCAGATTTTGTCATACTGACTCAGGCTGCTCCCTACCATCTTACTCTTCTGGTAATTTTATGTCACAACATACAGTTCTTCCCATCTTTTATATTTTATGAACATTTTATTAGCTACTGTAGTATAACTGCAATTAAAAAAAAATAAACATTGATTAAATGCTAATGAACCAAAGCATTTGACAATACATGTTGTAAGATCTTCAGACTAGGTGTATGTTGGGTTTTTTTATTAAACCCCCAAAGTGCCATTGAACTTAAAATGCTAACTCAATAAGAATTACATTAAATACATTTCAATGAAAGTAGTCATTTACACAATTCTCTATGGCCTCTCATGTCACAAAAGAATTTCACAGAAGCTGTGACATTACTTTGTGACATAGTAAAACAACAGAAATCAGCTGACATAGCTTCAGGAGTCACCTAAAACAAAAATAATTACATTTTAGCCCCATTTCTATAAGGAACTCCATACTTCTACTTGATACTTCCAAGCCAACCACAGCAGTGTACAAAATTTTGCTGTTCCCATTGTGAATAAATACTGTTCCAAATTTCTGTCATCCACAAGTTCCTCCAACATATATTCTGCAGTCTTTCTTATGGATTATAAAAACATTAATTATTCTATTAAAATATTAAGACCCTAATGCTACTGGATAGTTTACCACGATAAGCACCTTCACAGCATGGCTCCTTATTTTTGGGTCATCTTCACTACCTACCTTCAAGTTCGAATCCATTAACAGGGGCTATACTAGCCACGCTCAGAGTTGCAAATGAGCCTCTGTAATGACTCACTGAAAATTCACTTACTAGTTCTCTCTTTATTATATAAGGATATTTTCAGAGTTCTTAGAAACAAGATGTATTCGGGATATACAAAACACAAAATTGGTCTGTTAATGTATTTCCACATAGAATACAGCAAGAAACAAAATGATCAGGTTTGGAATTTTTAAAAAATGAAATCAAAACTATAGTAGGCAAAAGTGTTTTGAACACATATTCTTATAAGCAACACTTTTCACAACATTTTACAGAATGTCATGACAAGACAGGATTTGAGGAAATTCAATGATTCTTAGATAAAATAACATTAATTGTACAAATTTAGTGTTGGTTTATGGCTGCTACCGTAATCTGTTTCAGAATATTAGAGATATCTTAATCACTGTATCTAATGAACTCTAGTTCACGGGACTAATTCTCTAAAAGACATCATTGTCAAAATGTCAAGGCTTATTACTCCTTCATTTGTCAGTCTTCTCAACAGTACTTCTTTTCACGATTCCGTTTTAGAAGCAAAGGAAAATGTGTCTTCTGCATTATGTGCAAGAAATGATTATGCAAGAATAGGCGAAACACATACACCCCAAAGAGGCTATCCATCTGAGGTATAAAACAAAAAATCTGAAATGTTTTTTACATTAATGATTTCACAATCCTTTTTGCAAGGGGAAAGATGTGATGCCTTAATATCATGTCCAAGCTCCAGGTTTTGTTAATTACATCCTACCTACCTAAATGCCCCCTGTAGTTTCAATTAGACATGGTATTCTTCTTCACTTCCCGTCCTGATTATTGTGCACTGTTGCTAAGCGCTAGTTAACAGTTGCCACATTCACCCGAAGTTGGCTGCACTTCAGTGGTCATTCAAAGAATTAAATACAAAACATATGGTACAGAACCATACAAAGCATAAAAGCACTTTTAAAAACCACTCTAAAATGCTTAATATGAAAGATGCTACAAAAGGTTACACCACTAAAAGTAAAATCCTTACAGTTCTATGCCCACTTAAAATTTCCTAGAAACACTGAAAGTTATAGAGAAATGCATTCANTTTTTTTTTTTTTTTAGGTATCACTAATAAGATTTCCTAGAGTATATTTTTGACATTATACTGAGTCTAGTTTTACACTGAATGAACAGCCCAGCATTCATAATACAATAGGCTTTACGGTACAAAGATTTTTCCAGATTTCCCTTAAAAAATAGTTTCGTACCCTATATCCTATAGCAACTAATTAGTCTCCTACATTACACTACCAAGTTTTCTTCTTCCTTGTATCTGCAAAATACTTGGGACATGACTTTTTGAACCACCAAATATCAATGCCAATAGTTACGTGTTTAAGAAGACCTTGAACCAAACGTGCTTTTTTGAATTCTAGACAAACTTCTCACATAGTCAGACCACCCCTCCTTTCATCTGTGATGTCCTCATGAGATCTTAAGAAACTTCACATATTTTAATTATCCCAGTAAAAGCTGAGTATCAGGTTGCCTATTACTGCTTATTTCCTTTAGTATTACATCCTGGGCTTAAAAACTGCCTTACCAAAAAATAATCACTATTTCTGATTGTTACATCATCTACAGCCAAACCCAACTAATACAAATTCCTAGTACCTACATATTGTCTTTTACAACTAAATTCTTTTTCTGTTAAACACCTTAGCCAAAAATTTGTTTTGCACAAACACTAGCAATAATAAACAAAAACATACACTGTATTTGTTATCTGTATTAACAGATGTATAATTAAAGCTCCAGGGTTCTGAGCCCAATCCTTTAAACAGGTAGGCATATATTGAACATTATTCACTGACTTTCTGGAGCATATTGTTGGAAATATTTGAGAATATGTGAGAAAAAGTATGCATACATTCAAAATCCAAAAGTGTTAAACCAGGAATAAATAAACATTTCTCAACAGCTCTGAGAACCCTCACACAATCTTTATTCCTTTGCAAAGAGATATTAAAAAAGTTAATCCACTAGCTCCACAAGTGCTTTTGTCCTACTGAGAAACAAATTCTTCAGGATAAGGTTCAATATTTTCAAAGAATTTTTTTTTAATCCCACTAGTGCATATGTAATAAGCTTTTCAATCAACAGAAGACCCACCCTTGTTTTTCTTTGGAGGGCATACCCCTTAACAAAACCCAAACTTAAATGTGCATTACAGTATTTAAAAGTGCAGAAAGCTTTAGCTGTTCTTTCAGAGGCCACATATATAACTATATCTGCAACTGAAATATGCACCTACTTGTTTCACTCTCAGCTCTAAACAGTAGTAATTGGGGAAAAAAAAAAAATAAAAAGCTTCAGTTATTCCCAGTCAGGAAATAAAAGACTGCACTTTCTTCTTCAGCAGCTTTTTATTTCAATCTTTTAAAAAGCTCTTCATAACAAGGTATCAATGAAGTATGAAGAATATGAAATATTATTTCAATAATACTTAAAATATCATTCAGTGGAAAAGGCCTAAGTGTCATCAATTCAAAGCCAAATAAAATTATGTAAAAAAGGTTGTATCTTCAGGGTATTTAAAGCAAATATACTGACAAGCAGTAGACATGGGAAATATTTTTCCACCAGGTAACTTAAAAAGTCTCCTGCATTTTAAACACATCTGACCATTGATAATTCTTAAATTTCAGAAGATGAATAAATATTTGCAGGCTTGGGGCCTAAACAAACAGCAACTCTTGGTCTACCCTCTGAGTTGGCCGAAATCCTGTGGTTTAAACAAAGTTTTCATCTTTTGGAGATTTCAGGAAAGCCAGAGGAAGCGCCGGGGAGGGAATGGCCGAATCTCGGCGGTACCTAACGGCTGCCGAGGGCAGCGGGGCGCCCCTTCATAAATCTGTCAGCTGCCTCGGAGAGCCGGCGCTAGGTCCACCGGAGCCGGTTTTCTTCCCCCCTCTCTACCTTTGCTTCCCAACAGCAAACAGGTCCTGTCCATCGGCCGTCAATACGGTGAAGGGAACCACCGAAAGGCCGCCTGTGACAGAGCCCGGGACGGCAGCCTGCCCTCGGTGCCCGCCAGCGCGACCGTTACTGCCCGTTGGGCTGCCGCGTCTCCAGGGGACACCGCCGCCCCTCCACGCCAGACACCACCCTACCCCCC
>VXBL01008397.1:590463-631190 GCA_013400195.1 Aramus guarauna | reverse complement strand
GCAGCCGCCCCCCCTGCCGGCGGCCGCCCGCATGGCAGCGTGGGGCGGGGGAGCTCGCCGTCCGCTCACCAGCAGAACCACCTGCACCCCCCGCGCCCACCTCGCCCGCCTCCCTCCGCACCCCGCGGCTTTGCTGCCTGCCTGCCGCCCGCCCGCCTGCCCGCAGGAGCGGCTTTGCTCCCGCAGCCGCCCGGCCAGAGCTCTCCCGCCTCTGCCTTGCCCCGTCGGAGCGGTGTCATTTCCCCCCCGCCCCGGTCCAAAACGACGGTAACAAAGGGCTGGAGCCCACTCGGGGGAGAACACTGGCAGCCCGCCCGTGACACCGGCCGCAGCCAGCCGCTCCGCTGGCAGCCCGTAGCCCCTCACCGACCCCGTGCTGCGCTCTGCGGTGTGACTGACACCGAGCGCGACCCGGCGAGGGGGCACCGCTGCCGCCGCCCCGACAGGCTACCTTTGTGCCCTCCCCAGAAACCGGCGAGAAGGCGAAGTAAAGCCCCGCGCCCCCCATCGCTCCCTTACCTTACTGGGCAGAGAGAGAAGTTGAAGCGCTCTCCTTCTACCCCTTCCTCACTTTCTNGGGGGGGGGGTGTCCTGCAGGGCTGAAGAACGGCCGCCCCGTCCAGGGCCAGGCCCCAGGACGGCGAGGCTGGGAAGAAGGGCGGCCGCGTCGTACCAGGGTCTGAGGTGATGGTTCGGGAACGGGCGCTGGGNCGAGGGTCGGTGAGGAGAGAGCGAGAACGGGTGCTTCCAGCTGGGAGGGAAGGGATGAGGCCCTGCACGGAGAGGAGCCAAGGAGGGAGCTGGGAAGCGTCAAAACCCTGTCAGAAATCCAGCGTGGCTCCGTGGCTGGGGGAGGCAGAAGATGGCACTGGGAGTAGTAGCCATCTGCACTACCCTGTGTAAGGCGGCCCTGCCGGGTGGGCCAGTCAGGGCTGTGGGCAGTTTAAAGTTGGAGGAGTCATTTCATGTTTTATTTTGTTTTAGTTAGCAATGGAGCTAGTTCAAGAGCAGTAAAGTAGAAGCTGAAGGGGCGTAGCACGCTAGGACAACACTGGAGATGGGCTGCGAGCATACTTGTGTAGAAGATTAAATTGAGCAGGGCTCAAGGCAAGGTGGGTAGATGTGGAGATCTGAGTGCGTTGGAGGGGATGGAAACAGAAGGATCTGGAACATTTAAAGCTGTAAATGGAGCTCAAGTCTGCGTGGGGAAGCAGCGGGTTTGGATTCTTAGTGCGTGTAAAGGTGAAGGTTGGTCGAAGCAGAAGCGTGGGAAGGAGACTAGAAATACAGCAGAGTGTGCTGAGGGTAAATATCCATTGAACTGGGGAAAATGATCTTGCATTTTCTTCATTTCACCTTTGATTGATTAAGCTACTATAGGAACCATCTCCTCACTTTTTCACTTTTTCCTTCTCAAAGGGCATATTTCTTGAGAGCCTTTCAAAAAGGCTTTTTCTTCTTGTGGGACCATAGGGCTCAGTCTTCTGCAGTGTCCTATCTTTCTGCCTCAACAGCTTAGAAAAAAGTGATAGTGACAAAAAAAGTGGTGGTCTTTGTTTTCTTTGACAGGAACCTGCTGCTGTGTGACATTGAGAAAAAGAAGATGTCTGGTACTTTTCTCACACGCTTTTCTTTTGTATTTGCTGGTTAAAATATTAAGTTCCAGCACACTAGTGAATGTTCTTATTACCACAGATAACGAGACTTTCCATTAAAAAAGTGAGAAGGAAAAAACACTGTCCCTACCTCTTGGAAAAAATAGAGATGGCACAGCAGTGGTGTGGCACTGCAGTACTGCTGCTCAGTCCAGAAATGAGAAACAGAGGTCTGTCTAATAGATGGTTTTGAAGGTTAAAGAAAGTTGGCCTTTTTCTGCATTAATCACACTCTTTCTGATAGGCACTAAGGAGGTTTTCACTGTTGGTTCTGGTTTGGTTTACTTCAATTTGAACAATGCTTTTTTATGACATGCTGATTTGCACTTTATTTCATTGCATGAGATGTGAAAGTGTAGTAATGGGGGTCTATACCTGTGTAGCTAAGTTAGAGACCAAAGGTTGGGGCATATTGTTATGCAGTCTTCATAGCAAAGTTGCCAGGAAAGAATCTTCAAGCCATCTCAGACTGTGCAACACATAATATATACAAATTATATATGCAAAATATATATACTGCTGCCTTTTATGCATCCATATGAATTTCTATTTCTGGATATATGCTTTTTTTCTTACCAACTTCTTTCATACGAAATACCAAAGGAAGTTGGTTTCCTACCAACTTCTTTGGCAGTTCTTTGTAGTATGAGTTCCATGAGTTCCAGAACTTTCTTACGTATATTCTCATGTCACAGTTGTTCACAAAAACAAGGTACCTCCCAAATAAAGCTTCCCAGCTAGTTTGTTCATTGGCTACTTTGATTCTGAGATTATGTAATTTTTATGTGAGTAGCTAAATCATTTGGCTTGAATTGCTTAGAGCTGGGCTTCAGCTGTGGAATACCCACTGACATTCTATCTCCATTAGCCTAACTGTCTTGGTATCTGTATATTTATAAAGTTGCTAATAATATGACCCTTAACGATAGATAGCTAAAAATTTAGCTGAAGTAGAATTTAAGAGACTTTGCCAAGTCAGATCAGGTTTTAGGATCAAGTCCTAAAGCTTTGCAGCTTTGCCTAAGTTGTACACTTTATTTTTCTGGAATCTTGGAAGTAGATAGCTGCAAAAGAGTTTAGACTGCTATTCTAATATGTCCAGTTGTATGCTCTATATGTCAATGGTGCTGTTGATACTGTGCAAAATATGATGGAATTAAGCAATATCAGTGTCAGTCCCTTGAGATAATGTTGCCATGTGACCCTGGGCAGATTTAAACAGTGAATTTATTATTACTGTTAAAGGTTCATGAGAGCTTTGAAAGCACATCAAGGCACCTGTAGAATACCTGATATAGCATATGATCATTCTAACTTAGGTTACTTAATTATATCTCAACTGATCCCAGTAATTGCAGTCTAGATTCCCCTTGACATTTCAAACTGTTTAATTTTACTTAGACGTATCTACTGAATGGATGAGAATTATTCTGGTAGCTTTAATGCAGTAACTCTTTCCGTATTTGGACTTATTTTTGTTTTGCTTTTTTGAAAAAGAAGAAACATTCATTATATGTTTTCTTCTAACTTTCTATTTCGACTATCAACATTTACAGCTTGTAGGGTGGTTTCATCTGTACCATCTGTGGACCATATTGCACATCAGATGGCAGGATGAAATCTGTAACAAGAACATTTTGGGACATAAAAGTCTTTCAGGGTTTGAAGCTGTGATATTCACAACACAAATGTGCAGAGCCACTCATGTATCTGAAACAGAAGACGCAGAACACCAAAGCAGCTGCTGGAGTGAAATAAAGGAGAGACCACACAGTTTGGGGAACGTACAGGCAACGAGAACAAAAGAACATTTGAGGGAACAAGAAAGTGCAACTGCAGGCAGTGAGAAATTGGAGTCAATCATTAGGAATTATTGACAGCAGAAATGCAGTCACACAGCAATTAGAGGCTCGCTTTGGGAGGCAAGGTCAATTAATACTGAGGTAAAGAGGCAGCATCAAAAAAGCACCTGGTTTAGCAAGCAGCATTTTCTGATCCCTGACTAGGTAACACAGAAGAAAATTGTCATTCATGGGTTGGGTTTTGGCCATTTTCATATTCACAAGGCAAGATACCATCACCTGTATTATCTTCTGTTTTAAAGGACTGTGTCAGAACATAACATGACACTACAGTTTGCACAAAGATTGATGGGCCCCCAGTGGAGCTACAGAGGTTGATAGGTATCCTTCAGTCCTGAGCCTTCATAATGGATTGGAGTTCCTCCTGCTTTTAGGTGTCTCTTCACTTTTTTCCTATTTTCTGGTTTTGAGAGCAATACAGATAAGATCCTTTTGGATATAGTGCTCTAAACACTGTAGATGGTAGGAATTGATGGTTCCCCCACTTCCTAGCTATAAGGAAAACTTCCCAACAGCTTTCAACCTTTTTTTTTCCTGAAAGTGAAGGTTATCAGTTCATCTTAGATCATTCTCTGAACTAGAACTTATATCTGTTATGGCTGTTACATGTAAATATTCACTGATAACTTGATGTATCCAACCTCAGAAATTAGGTTTCAAATATGTGAACAAATAAATAAATAAATAGCCATGCAAAGGAACTCTCTGCTTTAATTTCTTGTTATTTGTGAACTATCAATTTCATACATACTACACCCAGTAATTTCTATCCTAGAAACATTAGTATGGTTTTATTTGATCCAACCTACCAAACCTTTGATATTAACCTTTGCCTGAATGAAGTGTCTGAATTCCACAGACCTGATCTTGCCATTGTTAAAAGCTGATTGCAAACTTTGCTTTGACATCCTTTGTTGGGTCTAAAGTGAATCTCACCATCCCAGTGTGCAATTCAGATGTGAGCCTTCTAAATAACTTTCATCCTTCTGCATGAATCACCAATGGTCTTTTATGATTCATTACACCTTTATCCCTTTATTATTGTGATGTGAATTATTCTTTCCCTAGTTGTAATACTGTAAAGTTGCATTGGGTCTATTTAACATCAAGGCATCTATGAAATGAGTACTATGCAAATAGTTAAAGAGCTATTCCCTAAAAAATGTTTATGCTGAATGGATGAAACAAAGGGATAGGATGAAACAGGAAGCAGTGCTGGAGATGGGGAGCTGAAGTATGTAAAATTAAATGTCTTTAATGCAGATACTCTGAGGGCAGAGGTAAGAACTGAATTCAGATCTCCAGATGCTCAGACACTGCTGTAATACCAATGTCATCACAGCTAAGCTTTTTTATCTCTGTTATTTTACTGAAATGTTCTTTGGCATCAGTGTTTTTAGCATTAATATTTAGCACACCTTCTACAAAGAAATTGACAGTGCGCAGTAAGATGAAAGAGACAAGAGTGTTTCTTACAACTAATAAGAACACACTTGCTTTATCTTTCCATTACTCACTCCATAGAAATTAAGCAACTAATCAGCAGGCTTTCCTGGAACTTCAGCAGCAGCACACAGTCAGCAGCACACACGTACTTTCTATTCTTGATTTTGACTGGATTTTGCAGAATGACCACTGTTAGGAGATAATAATTTTACAAAAAGAAACAGATGGTTGTATAAAAGTCCTGGAGCTAATCACTAGAATCTCAATTGCCCAGACTGTAGAAACTATAGCCAGATTCTCAATTGTTTCAGAACTTTCTACAAAATACTTGGTATTGCAATGTCAGCTCTTGTTTACAGGTTGGCAACTGTACCCCATCTATCATGCAAACACAGTAGGATGCCATGTCCTTTGGTAAGAAGCATGTCCTTAACAGAAGACTATATGCCAGCAAAAGGAAAAATGCATTACCCTGCCTAAATCAAAGGTATTCTTTGAACAGGAAGAACTTTTGGCACCTGTGTAACTGCTGCACAAATGAGCCTGTGACAGTGTTTCTCTTTATAATTCCCTAAATTATGAAATTCAATTTTGTTTCAGATAAGACAGTGCAAAAGTACCCCTTCTTATTAGTATCAGAGCGACTGTGAAAAAGTAAGTTCTGTGTTAAGGAAAACTGTAGGCTAGCATTTGTCAAAGCTGAGCATCTACATAGTTTTTATGGGGTTTTTCCCTGTATAAATTTTTATTTCATAATACATTTTCAAAATTCACTAATCTTTCAGTGGAATCCTTTTTAGTAACTAATTTTTAGACCGTGGCTGATTGAAATGAATCATACGGTGTGAATTCAGGTTTTATGAGTGAGCCTGGGTTTTATACACAGTGGAATTAGCACAATCCATTTTGACCTCTTTCAATGGGAAGATACATTCTGATTTTTTACTAGACAACAAAATGTGATCAATACTCCATCATTTTTAAAAGGAAAATTAGAAGCATGGTAACTGCTTTAAATGATTAAAGAAGATTTTTATGGTTGTAGTTGGATTTGTTCACTTTAACTAGCTTATAAAGAATTTCCATTTGTCTTTGAAAGCATGGTAGGACACTCACAAAGTATGTAGATCTGAAGACTTTTTTTCCTCCAGGAATATCTAGATAGAGGTTAGTCTTTTGTTTATCAGGAAATACTATTAAAAAAATAATTTTGCCATGGCTACTTAGATAACTGTGTGTAATAAAAAAGAGTACTACCTACTGTTTAAATGTTTCCAAAGTGCAAGACTATGTGAAAAACAACCTCAACAAAATGGAAAAGTATATGCAGTACTGACTATTATATAAAATAATCAGCTAAACTCTAGCTTTTTCACCATCCCCTAGGTTGCCTCCTCAGAGACACCACTGAAACTTAGATCCATTACCTCTAAATGACGTGTCTCCATTGCCAAACATGTAATCTAATCAAACTATTTTATAGCCTAGAGTGAAATAATCCTTACTTACAGAGGAGGTAGTCTTGCCTAACTTTAAGCTATCTAAAACTTGAGCTCTAATCTATTTTTATTTATAGACAGTGAAATGAACTTGGCAGCTCCAGCAGGCAGCATCATCCCATTCTTAAATGAACACCTTTGAAAGGCAACCCCTCACCCCTCATTCTCCTCATGGACTTGTGAAGGAGCTTAGAGACCTAGATTAGACTGTGCCCTTACACCCCACCAGTGCTGGGTAAAGGCAGCCCCTCTCCTTCTGATCACCTGATCACTGACCACAGGGATATAAAAAAATTTCCCCCGCTGTTCCACATTTGACATGCGCAACAGAACTCTGCACTGCAAGTCCCCTGGCTAGTTAGTCATACACAGGAAAAGGACAAGTGGCAGTTTCATACAAGCAAGTAAATTTAAAGCTTACAAAGGTGGGGTTTTTCATGGCACTGACATGGTTTGATGAATGAAGCTCTACGGTAAAAGTTTTTTAAATTCCAAATTTGCACTGCTTCCTGTAGCTGTTAGCAGTAAGAGCAGCGAATCTTGTCAAAGTCAGTATGTCAGTGCTGGCTGATGTTTGTTGGGATATTTATTCTGAACCCAGTTAGGGAATGGCAGTTGCTACTTTATTTTTGCTGCCTTTTTATTAAATAGTTATGTCCTCTCTCTTTGTAAGAGGTGCTACTCATGAACTAACAAGAATGTTAACCATAGCAGAGAAAATGGCCCTGAATCCGTCCTGGAGGCAAACCATGGAAATTGGGCATTTTAAAGGTGAAAAACAGACATCTCACAATTACAGTACCCGTGGCCTTCGTGTAATGTTTGTAGTGCAAGGCATTTTTAGTGTTTTAAAAATTGCTTTATGTTTTTCACTACCTAGACTCTATGGAGGTTTATCTATCTAGGGTATCAAACTTTCATCTTGGTTTCTTTGTTTTGGTTTTGCCAGAAAGTCAGATGTGTTTGAGCTTTTGGGTTTTTTACAGATGGAAAATATTTTTGAGGTGAGGTGGATAAGGCTGCACAAGCCCTTACCATTCTTGATTTTGTCACTGTTCCCTTTACACACACAAAATTTCTACTTAAAGCAGCTTATGGTAAATTCCCCAGGCTTGTGTAGCTGCCAGAACTAACAGTCACTCACTCCCCTCCCAGTTTTCCTACCAGGTCCACACACATCATGGTAGACCAGACTATATCCTAACGCAAAGCTTAGCTGCTAAGTTAGTCCAGCATTCACTCTATCTTAATAGGCTCAAGTGCTGTCAACAGCAGATCTCTCTCTTGGTCTTGCAGAGGCAAATCCCTGAGCCTACAGAGCTCTCTGCTCCCATATTTATAAATTCCCCATCTTCCCCAGAAGAATTTAGGGATGTATGTGAATGCAGAGATGGCTTGGCTCAGCTCTCTTGAAGCATTGAAGGAAAGGTAGGTGTGTGCTGAGGGGCGTGTGACCTGCCAGCTGGCTTTTCCACAGCAAAGGTTTCCCACAGAGCTTCAGAAACATGTCTAAGACCTGCCACACCTCTCTTGGGCAGCTTCTAGGGTCTTGGCATTGAGCTGTCTTAACCTGCACTCCACCAGGTGTGCAGACACAGAATATTTTAGCTACTCATCTCTCAGCTGTTTCTCTTGTTTCTCAAAGAAAAGAAAAAAACAAAACCAACAAACCTACAAGTTAAATGCTGCCGTACCTAAATGCCTACAAACCTCCTTGCAAAAATAAATTTGTAAGAAAGTTATAATGTATTGATTATAAATATGTTTGTCTAACTACGCCTCTTCCTTTTCTTTCTCAGTGTGTAACTTTTGTGGGAGATTAATTATGTTAACGTCTTATAAAGCTACTGATTTTAATACTAAGTTACATTCATCTGGGGGTCAGGGAAGTTGGTTGTTTCGTCAAGATTACTATTATTTGCTGTTTTTCACTATATTACCGTCTCTCAAGCACATGGTACTACCAAACGCACAGTGAGTTATGCTTGCTAACAACTTGCTGTGCAGCTTTTGCATTTCTGCAGGTTCTGGTGGCATCAATAAAAGGGAATCACGGGAAGGTCCTTAGTCCCTACTTGCATTTTGAAAGCAACCTGGGATGGGAGTTGGACTTGGGCTGGTCAGCAGGGAAGGCTGCTGCGCTAACCCCCTGCATCGCTTTACCCTGGAATCCACAACAGCCAATATAGAGCCCCCAGTCCCAGTTTGATAGGATTTTATTCTCATGACTGCAAGGTGAGCTTTCAGGTCACGTTTTATTTACATATTGGGGTTTTTGTACAGGTTTCTCAGTACCTCCTGCCAGTTAAACAGACAGGATTGTGATTGCTGTCAGGAGGGAAGGAAACCTGCCTGGTTCACTGCTGGTTAGAAATAGTTCCAAACCCAGCTGCTGTCCAGTCAGCCAAAAAGAGAAAGAAAATCCCGATGGCTACAAAAACTAGACTCATTAGTGCAGTGCGTCATTTTTAACATAACAATAGTTAATCTCTATTCATTTCCATGATTAGGTGTTTATTGTATAGAATGGTCCGTGTCTGAGCAGCTCCAGAGAAAGGGTAGGGCTGGGTTATGCAAAACAAATCCCTCTGAGTTTTCTTGTTTGCTTACAAGAGTTCATTCGAGGTAACAAAAAGCCAGCTAATTGTCTTACTATGTTCACTCATGATGCTTAGCAATGTATGAACTTGACATAAAATATCAGACAACATAAACTGGACCTCTGCTTCCAGAGCAGTAGTGTTTTCAGATCAGTAATCCTATATGTATGATATCTCTGCCCTCCTTCNTGTGTGTGTGTGTGTTTTCCCTTAGCCCTTGAGGAAGGGTTTTCCTTATAGGTAAATTAAGTTTTATGTAACATTTTGTAGTTGAAAATCAGAAGATTCCTCTTGGGTTTTGGCACCCCAAAATTAAAATAAGGCTTACTGCTTATCCCTGGCTCAGCAGGAACCTCTTCAAGGGACTGTGTGAGAGTAACACTTTTCCTGAAGTACCAAATGTGCTGTGTGGTGTTTCACAGATGGTGGCTCCAGCTGTTGTGGGAACTTTTAGTGTTGCAAGACATCTATACTCTTGGTGCTTGGGTCCTGTCTACATCTGTTGTGATCATCAGCATCAGGAACTTGAACATTGCGCAAAAGGAAACTTGAAAATCAGAAGACTTTGAGCTTTTCGCTTCCAAATGAAGTTGAGGGTAGAAGGAAAAGCATATCACTTGTGAGGGGAAGACTTGAGGAAGGAGTCCAGTGCGAGCAGCAAGTCGGAGTTGAAAGCAGAGAGATGTTAGGAGTGGTTTACAAAATCGTTTAAGAGAAGCTACTAGAGAGAGAACCAGAAATTACTAAAATTGTCATGAGTAGATGGACATGAAATGGAGACAGGTAAACACAATGATCATTAAAGTACTGGTCGAAACAGAGTCTGCTTTGACTTCATCAAACAGTTGACTTTGGTCAACTACCAGGTTGTTTAACTGGCCGCTGACTGGGAGAACAATGTTGCTACTCAAATCTTATCTGGTTTCACTGGAGACGAGTTGCTGAGCAACCAGATAGACCAAGAGCATGCTGCAGAATGTAAATGCCACCTCTCTGCAAAGAAGTTTGTCCTTCATCGCATTGCCATCCAGCATACTGCCTTCTCCTGTAAACACCAGTTGACACTTGCCTATCAGGGAACAAGAAGGGAAATTCCACCACGACATTAGGAAAAAAAAGCCTTTCAGGCACTGGTTGCCCAGAGGGACCAAGGAATCTCCATCCTTGGGCATATTTACAACTTGACTGGAAAAGACCCTGAGCAGCGTGTACTAACTAGGCCCTGTTCTGAGCAGGAGGCTGGAGCAGGTGCTCTGCAGGGGTCCCATAAATCTATCATCAGTAAACAACCGTGTACCAGCTCAGTAAAAAAGAATGGACGTTTTTAGGTACTTGTAACTTCTCAGTAATATAAGCTGTGCTGCTGTAGCTAACATGAAAAAAGTAATACAGTGGTAAGGTTTTAAGATGCAAGTAGCTTGCATACACATAAACCCACATGCAGGAACACATGCAAGCGTTGACGTTAGCTGCTCTGCGGGAAAGCAGTCCAACAGCAAAATATGAGGGTGGAGGGAGGGGTGCTTGAGGTTGAGGAAACCCTTGGAAAAAGCATGAATTCTTGTTCTTGCCAGATTTTGTTTCCGGGATGCTTGAATTAAGCCCATGTAGCAAACTGAGCAAAAGCTCTGAATTAATGGCAAGTAATACAACCAGCATTGAGAGCTGGTTGCACAACTCATTTGTATGGTAAAGCTTTTCTTTGTGCACCTCCCTTCCAAGAAGTGCCAGAAGGATGAAATAAATTCTCTCTCCTGAAGGGGGGAAACTCCATCTAGTCATTTAGTCTGGTATTTTCAGCAGTCCGGTAAAAGAAATGGCCTCACATTTATCCTGAGAAATTATGATAACTATGGAGATAACTGTATCCTAGTAGGTAACTATGCTAGGGGACATAATTTTGTCCCCAGTCACAGGGGAGAAGTGCACAAACCTTGACTTCAAAGGCACTTACTTCATCTATGAGAAAAAATCAGGTATATTGAATGGTTTCAGTTCCAGGAAGGTAATCCCTCATAACAATCAGAAATCAATCTTTAGATATAAAAAGCTCTGCTTTCACAAATTTTATCATTCTGATCACCAAATTACACCATTTTCATGTCTATAAATGAAGTCCCTGGAGCATTAGGAGCTCTTTCTCATGTGCTCTGAGTCTAACACAGCAAAATGACACTGACCTCTCCCCTCACTAATGTGACAACATCCTCCCTGACCCGAGCCTAGGAGAACTAGACCCAGCATTTCAACATAACGGCAAGATAAGTGCCAAATCCCAGAATACCGCAACTTCATTACCCCGACTCCCCTGCATGTACATCTAAAGATTACATTATCCCTTTAGGTCTCTTCTGTTCAGCTGCTGTGTCCCTCTTCCCTGAGTCATTTCCAGAGCCACTACTTCAAAGAACAGTTTCCCATCTTACTACTGTGGCCTTCATTCGTTCTTCTTAGATATACAGCTTCATGTTTACCTGTAATGAAGTAATATATGCTTGCTTTCTCTTAGCCAACTGATTACAGCAGTGACCTGTTTTTGTTTCTGTTCCTCTGATCTTCATGCCTGTTGCAATACAATGAGTTTATGTTTTCTTCTGTATTACAGATCAAAATGGAAAATGGTCGGGAGACAACCCAGGTGGAGCTCTGCTGGTTAACACCCCTACTGAACAGTGATTCATTGTCTAGCATGGAGACTAAAAATTGAGTTAACCACTGGATTTTGAGCCATCTGGTATATTCATTTGCGATAACTTCATGACCAAAGAACTGTGCAAAACTAAAGCCTCATACTTTATAGCTGTCTTCATAACTGTCTTCGCAAGTTAAGCTCTTGCTCTTCTGAAAAGATACCAGGTTATCTCAGCAAAATCTACTTTCCATAAATCCATGACAGCTGGCATAAATAATGTACTTCCTTTTGGTTTGGTGTTTATTAACACAGTCATTTTGGGCAGCATGCATTTTAGGCTACGGACTCCCATCATGCCCATGGCCAGAAGAATGCAGGCAATTTGAGGCTACGGAAAGTTCAGAGCCTGAATTGCCCGAGTTAGTCTGTATAGCTTTCAAAATACTGTTCCAGTGTGAACGTCTTTCCCACCCCTTGGAGATCCCCTGCACTTCCAGTTATTCTGAAGGTGAGTTTTAGTGACTTAAAGCACTCTTCTGCCAGCTCTTAGGAAGTTCTGGGATGCTAACAATACACAGTTTGTGTTGTTAAGATGTCTCGTATCACTGGCTGTTATTTAGAGCCTTTTAAGGCACCTACTGTTTCCTCTGCAGCAGTGACACCACTTGCTTTTTTTCCCCAAACGTGGAGCTGGGGTATTTATTCAAATTCCTAACGTAAGGCCACTGCCAACCTTTTGTTCATCTTACGGTTTATACTGTGCATAGGCAAATATCCCAGACAAGCTTGAGTCAAAAATGAGTCTTAACAAATCCTCTTGAAGTGTTTCCTAACAAGAGCACAGTTATGTTAGTGGAAGCTTCTCACCTGCCTACATTACTGATGGCATTTCTACCTCTCCTATATAGCAACTAATTATTAAAATCACTTTGTTCCTACAGAGTTGCATTCTTCTGAAACGGTTATTATCCATATTTCTGCTGCTCTTCACCTCTGCAGCATCCTTGTGCTTCTGTAGTTCTACATGGCAGCAGCCTTCTGGCAGCCCCTCTCCTGTGTGCTGCTTCTCATCCTGTCCTTTCTGTGGAAATCGTTATTGACCCTTCAGAGTTCCCTCTCTGATCAGCCCAGCCTTAGTGCGGGACACATAGAATCACAGAATCACAGAATGGTTTGGGTTGGAAGGGACCTCAAAGACCATCTAGTTCCAACCCCCCTGCCATGGGCAGGGACACCCTCCACTAGACCAGGGTGCCCAAAGCCCCATCCAACCTGGCCTTGAACACTTCCAGGGAGGGGGCATCCACAACCTCTCTGGGCAACCTGTTCCAGTGCCTCAGCACCCTCACAGGGAAGAATTTCTTCTTAGTATCTAATCTAAATCTGCCCTCCTTCAGCTTAAAGCCATTACCCCTTGTCCTATCACTCCATGCCCTTGTAAACAGTCCCTCTCCAGCTTTCCTGTAGGCCCCTTCAGATGCTGTCAGGCTGCTATAAGGTCTCCCTGGAGCCTTCTCTGTTCCAGGCTGAACAACCCCAACTCTCAGCCTGTCCTCACAGGAGAGCTGCTCCGGCCCTCTGACCACATTCAAACGTTCTTACAGCGCTCCCAGGGGAGGCCCTTGGCAGCCAGCGGGGACCCCTCGGCGGTGCCCGCCGGCCCTGCGAGCCTGGCGGTGCCCCCACTGCCCGAGGTCCTGGGGGAAAGGGACGGGGTTATCGGGGATTCACCTGCACACGCAAGCAGCGCCAAGGACGTCATCCTCCCACGAAACCTTTCCTCTGTGCNTCGGTGCCCGGGGGGTGCCTGTAGGTGGGGGGGAGGCCGGGAGACCAAATCAGCGGGCTCTGACTGCTCTGCGGGGCCGCCGTGGGCTGCCGTCCCCCCGGGAACCTCGGAGGCCCAGCTGCCGCCTGGCAAAGGTGGCACCGCTTCTGCTGGGGGTGAGGAGACCCGTGGCGTTAACGGGAGCGAGTTTCATTCCCCCGAACAAGCTGGGTGCACTCACCCTTTGGCGAACCCCCCCACACCCACACACACACCCACACACACTCCTGCAGGGGCTGGGAGCAACCTGGCCGCTGCTCATGGCTGCCCCGGGGAAGTGCGTGTTCGCTGATCTCAGCCCTCGGCTGCTCGGCTGCCTTTTCCTGCTCCCTGGCTTTCACCGTGGCAAATTTACCATCTTTCCCCTGAGTTACACATCCCTGAGCTGGGGTGCTGTTGTAAAATCTAAGCAGTTCTTATCCTCTCCTCTACTACGCAGGTAAGTAACTATTTTCCTTTCTGTTTAGACCCTTGCATCGCTAGTTTGCTCCTTCCCTGCCCGGGCCAGCCCTGGTGACAGTAAATGTCAGCGAGCGATGGTGCACAGGTGAAATCTCTGGAGAATGTGAGGGTGAGCCACATCATTTCTAATCCGTTGAAGTCCCTTCTCATTCAGATCAAAAGTATGCCACAATATAGCGACAACAAATGCTGCCTGAGGAGATGCTGTGAACCCGACCATGAAAAGAGCCTCTGCACGTTTGGCCAAGCACCTCTTCTCCTGGGATCTCTCCAAAGGGTACAACGCTGCTATGTCAAGCTACAGCTCATTTCTATAGCTGCCGGTACGCTAACTAAGGACAGTTCATGGCAGAAATGCAGGTTTAGGCTAACTTTTCTTCACGGAACATCCGTCTGGAAAAGTGTGCTTGACAGTACGTGTGTGTGTGAGCACAGCCTGTTCAGGATGGGGTGGAACCAGGATGTTGCCTGCCCGAGAACGCGAGGCTGCTGCTTGGCAAAGCACACAAGCCCTGGAAACGTGCCCTGAAAACCCGAGCGCCCCACAAAAGAAGTAAAACAAACAAACAAACAAAAACGCAAGCAGAAAAGAGCTCTCAAATAGGCTTCCTTACTTTTGCCAGAGGCAGATCATTTTTTTTTTTACCTTGAAGTCCTCCTGTAAGCAACACCTGAGGACAGAGAAGGCACTGCCTGCCTGCCTTTCTCCTCTGTGGCTGCATCTCCTAGGATGGCCTGCTCACCAGCCCTGAATCTCCCCCCCGCCCCTTTTATTTTCTGATGAAAAATTTAGGGTCACATGAAGGGAAGTCTGCCCTCAAGTTGCCAATGTACCTGCTTTGGACAGAGCTGGTCTCCTCAGGAACCAGCAGCACGCTATTGCATCACACCATCTGTTCCTATCACTAGATTTCTTGTAGTTACACTTCAAAGATTTGCCCCTGCGCCGCTCCAGTCTCTTTGGTGTCCACCCTGTGATATCCGCATGGAAATGGCATTGTAAACTCCATCATGATGTACGCTGCCAACATGTGTCTGGCTCCTCAGCTGGATGCAGGCTGGATTTTGGCAGGCAGGGCTAGGGAAGCACAAAGGCTGCACGTGACTTCTAGGGTGCCTCTACTGATAGAAACCCGTCTCTGTGATCATCTCTTCAGCTTCTTCAGCATGTGAGGATGGAGACAAAGGGTGGATGCAAAAGAGGTCAAAAGCAGACCATGTAAGGTGGCAAAGTGACGTAGGTAGCTGGGAAGGGCTGCAGTACAGAGATTAAAGAGGCTTTGACTTGAATCTCCAGTTAAAGGACACCCGTGACTGGTGACAGTGACCTGGAGATGAAAAAACGACAAGAATTCAAGAACTGGCTGATGAAACTTGTTCTGACGGTATCAGAACAAGCCCAAGGTCCACCTGCACAAAGTTAACATTTTTTACCAAACTGTTTTACAGTATTTGACTGCAACCTTCTGATCTGATACTAGGAGTCCTAAAGCCAAATTTACTGTCTCCCCAAACTACAGCTCCTTAAAATATCCTCAGATTTTTTCTTTGCATATTTCTCATCTGACTGATGGTCTGGTGCTATTTAGGTTATTCAAAATAGCCGTTGCCTGAGGTGACTAGATTGTCAGGGAATTGTTTCATGTAGGATCGAGCTGCAGTCTTTGAACATGACAAACAGTCTGCATTGAACTACTTGATCCCATCAGTTATGGGTATTCACAAATGTAACTATGGCACAATATTTAAGCTGCTTTTGAGAAACAAAATCCAAAAGTGAAAATTTAGAAATACTTGAAAAGTATTAAAGGAAGAAAAAAGGAGAAGGCACTGCTTTTTTTTTTTTTTCCTTCATTTAGCAGGAGAGCTTTTCCAGTAGCAGACACAAAAGGAACAATTAACCTTTCTACTGCAGTTTTCAACCACAGATTTTAAAGTATTTTACAAAAGTGCTCAACTATTACTGGCAGAAAATCTGAATCAAACCCAGTGGAATTACTTGCTGCAGCTCTGCCAATGAGGCAAAAGCAGAATTAAATGCTATTAACTGTCTTGTCTCTTAACTCTCTGCACTGACTCTCACTGCTGTAAACTATATTGTCTATACTGTGAGAGAAAGGTGAAAAAATGCTCTCTATGTGCTTAAGCTCCCCGTGAGGATCAAAACATATTACTGCATTAATCAAATGGTATTGCATAAATCAAATGCACCATTCTTTTTAAAAAGTTATCTTTAGCATTTTAAACCATGTAATACATTCATATTTGGCTGAGCCTTTAAAAATTATTCTTTATAATAGTTTATATACCACAAACATTTGTTTATAAAGTAAAAGAGATTTCTGCTGAAAGGGTTCTGTGTGTTCTGATCAACTTGTGGAAATCTCAGGAACACTGGAGAAGGCTCCCTTTGGTTTTGTCAACACCAACACGAGGAGCTACTGTAAGTTGTAACTGCAGGGTATTCCTTCCTGGTATACACTTCCAGACCACCAAGGGTTTTTTACTTCTAATCCTTACATCTGGCATTTTTTTTCCTAGAAACAATGCACGCTTAGTGCTGTGTAAGTTAAAATATCGTTAAGCATTTACGTGGTTTAGTAAGGCAACACATTTCCTGACAACTAAGGAACTGTGGATGTTTCAGAGGGCACAGCTGAACTGTTTGGATGGCCCGAGACTAAAGATTTATTAGGGTCTGGTCTATCCACTGGTCACACTCCTCAGTTACAGCCTGAAGAAGCTCATTGCTCGAGAAGGACTTGGCGACATCCTTGCGGTGTACCAAAGTAACTTCTATTCCATAATCAATGGGACAAAAAGGCTCGAACTAGAAAATGTTTGTAACATTTCACAATGTCTAACGCAAGTGGCAGATCTCTGAAGTGTCAAGTTGGCTTAGCTGGAAGACGCTCTAGCCTCAGGACTTGGTCTCAGGTCTGCTGCTGATACTAGCAAATGCTTTGAAGGTAGGGAAAGGAGTGCCTTATTGTTATAATTGCTGTCCTTTGGCTGAAATACTTAAATGAATTGCATTTTCTTCTGCTGAGAGCTGTTTATCCCAACGTAAATGTAGATACAAACAAACAGAAGATAGCCGGTGTTTTCAAAGCCTGAATGTCTATCCCAGCTTCCCCAGTTTGGCTCTCAAACTAGAGAGACCAAGCCTTTCCAGTTCCAAACTATCATTGCTTCACTCAGTTGGAAGCCACTTGGGATTTGTTTGAGGTTTTTTAATACCAATCCCATACTCAAAAAGTATTGGGGAAAAAAATTCATCTACCATATGACTTACAAGGGAGATGGCCGATAACTTTTAGGTAAATGTGAATTGAGCCCCCATTGGAACCAGCAAACCTGAGCTGCAGCTGACAGGTCAAGTAAGGGCAGAGTTTCACTCCAAGGGACTTTATCTGTGGGGTGGCCAAAGCTCAAAAGTGTGAATTCAGGCCGGGAGTCCATCCTTCAGCTAAACACATCCTGATGGCAATGACAGCCCACATACCTGTGCTTGGGGTTTTCAGTGTTTTGGGGTTATTTGGGTATTGGTATAACATGTGTGATTTGAAATTCACCTAACACACTACCTCATAGAAGATTTGTTTTATGAAGCATATTTAGCTGTCTGATACAAAACAATCATGAAACAAGGATCTATACTATTCATGTTAAGTATTCAAGGGTGTCGGGTCATGCTGCTGGAACGTGGCTTTCTTCCCTTTAAATCTGAAGACTTCCAGCTGTAAGTTATTAGGGAAAGGCTTTGGAGTTCTCAGCACTGATGGTGTGTCGGGAAAAGCTTGTACACTGCCGTGGCTCGTAGCCTCCTGCTGCTGAAAGGTGTTCGTAGCTCCTGGCAGTCTCCCGTTGGCACCAGCTATCTAGTGACAGTCAGTGTTTAGCAAAATCTAGTCCTTCATCAGTACTGAGCAAATGCATAGCTGAATTGCCCTTGGTGTTTCTCTTCCCTCGTTAATGTTCTTGTACACCTCTGAGACCGCTACTGCTGCATATTTTTTTCAGTTTGTTCTTGCTTGGAAGGAAAAGCTTACCTTTTCATTTATAAGGGGACTCTTTTCAACAATAACAACATGACGAAAGCTTTTACTGGAAAAGAACAAAGAGTTAATTTTTTTCTGGCTGGCCCCAAGTGACCCCTTGTTCCCACTGCCTTTAAAATTACTGGAGTTTGCTTAGCCTGAAAAATTACAACTATAGGAAAAGCAATGTTGCACTGTTCTATTTTAAAAAGGAACAGCAGAATTTTAAAAATAGAATAATCCTTTTTTTTTTTTTTTTTTTTTTTTCCTGACTGTGGCATCTCCAACCCAAGTATGTTGATGCAATTTCCAAAGCACTAAGAAATGTCTTAGGTCAGATTTAAGTCAGGTCAGCCAAATCCAGGATCAGTGAAAAAATGAGTTGTTCATCTGGTCTGGAATGAGATCTTTCTTCCCATCATTCTTAGTTATAAAGATATCTTTTGTGTGGTTGAAGCTAAATTTAAGCCCAGGCTGAGTGTATTTTGTGTACTATCTATGAGTGTTTTATGCATCAGCAGCACACTGCATTACTACTAGTCTGCATACATAATTAGGGCTTTATGATCTTTGAAGTCAGTTAATACAAAGATTTATATATTTGCAGCAATAAAAGTCTGGGAAGTAATAGGAATAGAGGTTTCTTAGAGCTACAGTCTGATTCTCCTTTGACTTGTGTTGGTTTGGCTCCATTGTCTTCAGTGGAGTTAATCCTCACCCTGATTTGAGCGCCAGAAGAAGAGAAGAAGAAAAATCCATCCCTGAATGCATGCCTAGGGCGGTCTGCTTTTGCAGGGCTTGCTTTCCTTTCAGACCATAGCCCTGCGCAGGGGAAAGCACCGAAAGACAGAGCAGCCCCTGCCATGGAAATTAACCGTGCAGCACGTTTCTTCCACTGAACAGCTCACGGCAGCATCTTCAAGACGGGGACTGAGCCTGGCTCTGGCGACCGATGTCCGACGGGGCGAGCCTGGCCCTGATGCGCCGCTCCCGAAGGGGCCGGTGTGCCGGGGTGGGGGGCTCCTGCCTGCTCCCTGGTGATGCTCCTCCGGGCAGGCGGGAGGTCGGTCGGTCACGCCTGGGCGCAGGAGTGAAAGTCACATTCAGAGAAGTGTGGATTGAAGGAAACGGTAAGGTGAAAACGTACCGATTTAAATACGTGCATTACTATTTTGTAAGGAACTGTCTTATAGGCTGTTTCTTTCTTTGCCAAAGCTTTCAGCTACTGCAATAGGATTTAAAAGTAAAATGAGTTGAACTTTAACAGATCTATAGTAGCAGTTAACTAGCAAAGGAAAATCCACATCTAGCTATTTCCTGGTGCTATAATGTTTTGATAACAATGGTACACAAAGACTTGTTTTGTTTAGCGTGCGCCATATTATTGCATTTCAGACAAAGTCCTGATTCTTTAAGTCCAAGACAAAGTCTCGATTCTCTGTGTTTGAGGCAAAACCCCAGGATGAAAAATATGGATTTGAAACGTCCCAAACAACAGAGGAGTAAGGAATCAGATTAGCATCAATTTCTGCCTCTAGCTACAACGAAAACAAAGATAAGGCAAATATGTATTTTCTAATTGGAGGGACAAATTTAGCAAAGATTTTGTTCCTCATCATTCCCTGTCTCATTATGAAATCGGAAAAAGGAAAATATTCTTCCCATTGTCTGCACACGCACCCTACCCCAGCCAGACCTGTCCTTTCTGTGCTGAGATTTGCCTTGGTACAGCAGAAAGTTTCCTTTCAAGAGCTCAGAGGCATGGAGAGCAGCTTTGTTTACCACCCCCAGGTGCAAACCTCATTAACTGATGTTTACTTTTGTGTTTTCAGCTTTCAGTAATGAGCTGGGTTAATGGATAGTGAAGCTGGTGGTGAGGAAAATGGTAAGGAAAATACAGGAGCTGGTTTTACATCTTTCAGTTTTACAGGCTCATAGGCAAAATGGCTATCAGCCATTTAGCTATACCCCCCCAAAAAAAAAACCAAACCAAAACCCACCCTTGGAGATAATGAACCTTCTACGTAGGTTTTGGTTTATGTAGGGTTTTTTTTCAGGATGGTGGGAAACAAAGCACAGCCACCCCCCTGACTTTTTGCAAGTTATAAATACTGTACAAAATTCTTCTTCTGACACCGGAAAATGCTTTCTCCTGTTGTTCAAAGTGACTCCAGATGCTGATGTACTTAGTACACAGCACAAATAACCCGACTGGAATGAAAAAGCAAGGTAATTGAGTTTACAGTCATCTGTCAATATTCCTAAGGGACAGACTGTTCAGCCTGCCAAGTTTGTTCTGCTTATGCACGCATAAGGAGAGCGTGAACTTAAACCGACTGGAGATTCCCACAGTAGATTCTTCCCAGTGGACAGGGGATCTCTGCTGCTGTAATCGGGTGAAGGCGATGTGATCGCTCCTACCCTAGTCATTCTCCCATGTCCTGCAATATCGGGAGGTGGGCTGAATGTTTGGCATGAAAAGAAAGAAAAGGTTGTGGTAGAACTGAGTTTTTCTGCATCAGATTTTCCCCTGACCCAAGCCTCATTTTCAGAGTGCAAAATATTAGCTTCTGCCTAGGCTTTTCTGTGCCGCTCACTTTTTTAATATCTGAGAGCTTCACATACACATATATTTATCTTTCTAATAGACAAGTGAAGCATTGTCATCCCTATATGTGAAATAGAACAGGAGGATCAAAGTAAAAAGTTTCTTTTAACTTTGGGTGAGCAGTCTGTGACAATTAGGAGCTGATTTCTTCAAAGAACTTGGCTATTTTTTACTTTAAACGGTTATATATTTGACTAACTGCTGTCCCTCATTTAAGATAGTTCCATGAAAAGGGATCTCCGTGACCGTACAATCAGTAGCAATCTCCATCCCAAACACTGGAGCAAGTCAATGCCCGTAGCAGAGCAGACATACAAGACACCTGTGAGAGAAGAAGCTGCTATGGCCAGTGTTCAGTGCATGTTGGAAATACATGAAAGAAAAGTGGACAAGGCAGGAGAATCTGAGAGATGAGGCAACAAGAGAATATTCAATCCTGTGGTCTGGGAGGAAACCTGAAATGAAGAGCCTCTTCAGATGAGCTCTGGCTGGCAGGAGCTGGTGGGGACACACAAAGGAACTGCCTCCTGCTGTTTGGCTTCTGCTGTGTCTGAGGAAACAAAGCTGTAACTAAGGGAAAAAGTGGATCCGCCACAGATTTCTTCTCGCAGTAGAAACAACCCTCAGCGCGTTGGCTCCAATGCCATCGTAAGGCACAAGTCCATGGACAAAAGCGTCCGGCTCCCCATCGGAAAGGCGAGCCTCCACAGTAGCAGCCAGTGCACAACAGGTCAGATGCTAGGTGGCTTGGATCCACTGTGCGTTCGCTATGAAGCTGGCATAGACAGGTCCAGAAAATCTTCTATGTCAGATTTAAAACTGGGAAGACTCAAAAACCACAAGCATGGGGAGTCAGGTCAGAGTTATCTTCACAAGTGGGTGCTGTGCCCAGGGCTGTTTAGCTTGGCTGCCCTTCCTGAGCTCTCCTGCTCTTGCTTGCATCAAGTGTTTTGATGAGGAATCTGGCATGGCCAGTGGCAATCTGTAGTTTCCCTCATGGTCCATGAGGACCTGGGGTTTCACCATGGGTGGTGGTGTCTGTGATGAGTAAGGAACCTTGCAGATATGCAGAAACCAGTCCTGATGAACCAGAGCCCAAGCCACTTCACCCAGTGTAAGCAGGACAAGTTGGCCCAAGCCTCCTGGTCTCCCCTGCAAAGAAGACAGGCAAGACTGAAAAAGAGCTGTGGGCAAGCAGGAGGGGGCCAGACACCCAGAGAAAGGCAAGTCGGAGCGCCAACAGCCCCTGAGACTTGCCAAGCACAGGCAGCTACGGGTCTAGTTGCTGAGTCGCTTCCCTCCCTGTGAATGAAGGACACTTGTGCTGGCACCAGCACAGCTAGGACCAGAAACCACAATTAGAGACCCCCCTCTGCAGGTATCCATAGGGGTCCTCTGCTCCTATCTCAAGGCAGTGAGGTGGTGGTGGTGGTAAGAAGGGGATAGGCTCTGGCTATGCATAAGCATGCTGTGCAGCAGCACCTGGAAGTAAATGACAGTGCCCTGGTCAGGGTGGGACACGTGAATGAAGAAGGTCAGACGATGCAGTGGCATCTCCCTGTGCGTAAGGGGCTTTGGGCATGCTAACAGGACCAGGCAGCAAAGAGAGCAGATTTCCAAGAGTCCTGGGTGTGTGGTGGCCGCTCTGCGGGTCTCGGTGTGCTGATCCGGGTCTGACAGCCGTAGCAGCTGCGGGATCTGCTGTACTCCCAAGCCTCGGGCAGCCATCGCCTCCAGTGAGAAACAGGGAAATGGGAGAGGCGAATGAGTAAGAAAGGGGTAAACAGTATTTTGCTCAAACTTAAGCGGTGAATGTTCTTTGCTCAGCAGTTGTACTCAGGTACCCCAGTGTCCCAGGCTAAGCTCCCTTCAGAAAAAGCTTGTCTACCCAGAAACTGACCCAACCCAACATCTTCTGTAACAGAGTGAAGAGGAAACCGGGATGAGAGAGCAAACTCACCCCTTTTCAGGCTGTGTTCCTCAGATTTTGTTGCTCATCCTCAGTTCAGCCCAAGAGAATAATCACCAGTGGCCTCTTCCTCACTTCGTACAGTGCAGGAGGACAGTGTTTGGCTCTCAAGCCTTTGGTGATTCCTCCGAGGGTGGATATATACTTTCCCAAAACAAGGATTCTTCTTCCCTAGGAAAGCAAAGCCAGCAGTCCAAATCGGAGTTAGAGAATCAAATGTATTTACATAAACTACATAACACCTTATAATAATAACATAAATAATGAATGCAATTTATGATTGGGTAAGTTATAATAATAAAATCTGAACTATTTATGCAAACCAAAATTCTTCACCTCCCAGAGGCAAGTATTCAGTGTACAGAGAAACTCTTTCAAGGTGCACGGCCGGGCTGACAGCAAGCAGCAGCTCCACGCCTTTCCCCAGGAAGGTGTAAGAGGAGGACAGGCCGGCAAACCTGGAAGCACATCAAGAAGTTTTCCCAGCTGTTAGTGCAGGTTACCGTGCCCTGGCTATTATCCCCAGCTCCCGGCAGAGTTGCTGGTCACCGTGCTCCAATGTTTCCAGTTTCTGTTGTGCGTTGCCCTGCTTTGCTGCCGCAGTCGCTTCTTCCCCCTCCCACGGGAATTGCTGCAGAGTAAGGAGAAGGGCAGCAGCCCAGAGGTGGGCAAAATAAAAGGCAGCAAAGAGCCTTGTGGCCTACCTGCTTTCTTTTTATTCTCTCTCCAAGCCAGAAAGTTCCTCAGCGTGAGCAAGCCAAAATTTAACTTGGCACCCGTACCAAACATAAATGTCAGTATTTTCCCTGGCAGTTAGAAGCAAAATGTTTCCAACTGTCCAAGGAGATTTTTCTCTTAGAGGGTGGCCTCCCCACTGTGTAGGTTCCTCGCCGGTGACCCTTTCTGCTGGCTGTGCATCCCCTGCAAGGGCAAGTGAGCGGGGTTTTCCTCCCCTGCTTTTGCAGGGGGTAGAGCTGCTTGCTGGTACGTGCTCCCCAAGGGGTGCTGCACACGGGAAGGGACAGATGCAGCAACGCTGCCTGCCCAATAAAGCCACCCCAAGATCCTTGGTCGCTATGGGGTACTCTTACCCAAAATACAGCAGGCGAATGCAATTCAGAGCAATCAGAGAAGACAATTTGCAGTCCTGCCTCTTTTGAATGCTGCAGAAAGAAAGAAAAGCCTTATGGCAAGTTGGAGCCGCCTGCAAAGTGTAGCAGGATAAATAACTCCTTGCAAGCAGCAGTCGAAACAAAAACAGGATCAGCAGCTGCACTTCCCCACCTCACAACTCGTCCAGCCTACTCCAGGTTGAGCTCCAGGCTTCTGTCAGGTTCTCTTGCTTTTGGAGGAAAGTGCTTCACAGTTTGATCAACTGAGATCACTGGACAGCATCCTTTGGAGAGACAGGAACCGGTAGCAATTTTGGAAGGGCCATGACATGACTCTTACTGCTCATCGTCTGTACAGATGCACAGAGCTTTGAAGCGCATGCTATTTTCAGGCATCTGGATGTATTCCTGACGAAGATTCAGCTTTTGACCATTGCAATTCATTAATTCTTCTGGTTTGATATCTTTTTTTCCCCCTCAATGTTATTTATTGTTATTTGAACTTAGATTTGTTTCCAAGAACTCTGCCTAGGAATATCATAGCAAAGATAACAGTATCTTCAGCAAATAAAGTAATTCATATATCTCATCCTGGATCTTTTTTTCTGTGTAGTTTTATACAGAGAGGAAACTGAAACAATCATAGATATAGGCTGTGGATGAACATTAGCTACCATATTTTATTTCAGAAGAACATTGGTAGGAAATTAAGATTATCACAGTGAAAGGACTTGACTTTTCAGTGGTGCCCGTGGGAAATGCTGATCACCTACGTGCTTCAGTAATCCAGCATATGTGTGATAACTACTGGATAATTCCCAGTATTCCCTCTGCAGTCTAACCTTCTTCACCCAAAAGCAGAATTCAAGCCCATATGTGCAATTTCCACACTAACGTATACAACAAGTCAGATGTTCTAACATTTTTAGAAGAATTCTTCTCAGTCTGGTGGAAAGGAGAAAGATCAGAACGTCCATATCATTGACCAACTTGATGGTACTTCTTTGGCTACCATGAGGCTATTGGTCCCTCCATGAGCAGCAGATCTATGCAGATAGCAATTAGTGTGGTCAGAGTTTTCTTAATGTCTGGGATGAAATCCTAGCTATCCAAGTGAGACAATTTTGTGTCCTATGTGGAGAAATATTTCTTCTCATTATGTACGCTGCTTAGCACTGGGGTGATGAATATCAGGCTTGCTTAGCAGAAGTCAGATTAGAAGAGGCTTCTGTGCTTAGAATATTTTATTCACCGTACGTCTTTTTAAGGGACTGTTGACTGACCTCTTTTCTTCAGACAGCAGTAAACAAAGTACCCTCTCCATTTGTTGGCTCTTATGTCCAGAGATGAGAGGTGACAAACAACATCTTGCAACTTGCAAGACACAAAGTTTACGTGTGCAAACTTCCATGCAAAGACTATGACATGCAGCTTTGAGTCATTTTACACAAGGACTTCACTGTGTGATGTGAGACTGTCTCCATGATACAACCTGACACTTTAAAAAGTGGAAAGAGCTGTTCAAAATCATGTCCTCCTCTAGAGTCTGAGTTAATTTCAATCTGCAGAGTTAACCTTGGAGCCCTGTACCGACTCCACATAGCGAGGCTGTGGAGTTGCACTTCCTATCTCTGCAGCAACCCTACCAATAGCTCCTGTTTGCAAGCAGAGATTGTCATTTAAGATCAGGTTTTCTCTCAGCGCTGCTCCCTGTTGCACATTCAACTCAGACGAGCGCTCTTTGCAGCTGTCATAACTTCCATTCCACAGCGAAACTGAGGAGACGTTTGCTAACCGTCGAACTCCAGTCCTCGGGACAATTAACATCTTGGCGAGTCTCCCGCAGCCGTATCTGGTGGACAGTCGTTGGGACGTCAAATCATGCATGCTTGCAATTTGATCTTGACCAATGCAATTTCCTTCCCTTCTTTAGGAATTCTTTTACTGCCTTTATGCCCAAGGGATAGATGGAGAAGATAGCTGTACACAAACCGCTTCAGCTGTGAAGCTAATACAGAAAAGATATTCTACTTCTGTTTAGAGCGATACTCTGCTCTACAAAGCCTATTGTAACAATCTGTGAAATTCAGCATTAAAAAAACCACACAGGAAAATGTATTTCCATTTATCCAGACTAACTCTTTTTATAATTTTTTAAGGTCACAGGTTTGGCCTATATGAGACACAATGGATTATCTATGGCAGAGAGGCAAAATGACATGCAAAGGGTTGCCATTTGGTAGGATTTGCATTCTATAAATTAGTACATTTAAGCATTTAAGAAAGCAGATTTGAATTAGCTGGCTGTGGAAATTAACTGTATATGCAATGTCCAAGGCCAAGAGGGTGCATGGACAGGTTTGCTTCTGTCCCAAGTTACAGAGCACTTCAGAGTTCACATTATACAGGCCAGTGGAATCTTACTAAATTGGAAAAAAGGAAACTTCTAAGGAAGCAAGTAGAGCTTTATTTTCAATAAAAACATTCTGGCTTAGATTATTATTCATACTTGTATGATATCTGCAGCATTTTTTTTCTTTTAAGTATTTGGGAAATTTAACATCTTTTGGGAAGTTTAACATCTTTATTGTTTTCGGCAGGCCTTTGGAAGTCAAAGTCATTCATCTCAGGGACAAAAATTTTCCTGTGTTCTGTGAATTTCTGTGTGAGATTCATTAAAACAGCAACTGTTAGGAACTACCGCTGCTTTTTGCTTCTTGGTTTCTCCAGGAAAGGTCAAGGCAGTCTGCCAGTATAGTAATGGGACAACATCACTGTTTGAAAGACCCGAGTTCTCACTGAAGCAGTAATAGGCGATGAAGCATTAGGAGAAACTGTACAGGAAAAGCAGGATGAAGTTTCTGGACCGGATTTGATAGAGAAGAGGGTTAGGAAGGTTTAGTAAGGTAGAGGAAACAAAACCTGATTTCTACTAATCGGTTGTCCAGCTTCAGGATCAGGACCAAACAACTCCCGACATCGTACCTCCACTCCAAAGCTGACCGAATAAATGCCTGCACTGGCAGCTTGTGTTACTGCACAAATGGCAAGAACCTGTGTTTCTCTGACCATGTCGCAGGGGGCTGCCCTCGTCTAGCTTTTTCTCCCGAAAAAACAAGCTAGGACATCCGATTCCCTATGCCCCAGTGTTTAGTGTCATTTAAGCTACAGCGTCAGTTCCTGATACATTAGAAAATGTAGAAAATTAGAAAACAGCAGATTTAAGACTCTCTGGGTAATCTTTTTTTGTCCCTCCCCATGTGCATGTGTTTTCTTACAAACCCTTCCATGACACAGTCATATTTCAGAGTTTCCCACAGGATGCATGCCTCATTCTGTACAACACAGGATAATCACACCCAGTGGCAGAAAGAAATTAGCATAGCAATCTTAATCTGGTATTTCCTAATTTTCCTAATTTCCTTATCCTTCAATGTTCAGCTGCGCTAATCTAAATAATGTTCCTTTAATGTAATTTTTTAATGTTATCATTTAAATATAGGTATGTGCGTTTGGGTATCTCTCCATCTATCTGGATCTGTTAATGTATTGGTAAACACAAAAGGAAAAGATAAAAGTTGTTTGTTTTTAATTCTTTCAGAACCGTTTGATCTCTCCTTGCTTGTTTTAGCAGCTGCCTGACTGTTTTTCCTCATATGTAAACTTCAAAGTCAATCAGAGGTCAAAACTCTGGACAAAGACAGAATAATGAAAACAACGGTGACTGGCGTATGTGATGGGAAGAAGCAGAGGAGCCGGACTGTAGAATATTGTCCTGTTTATGGACACAGCAGGGGGGGAAATTATCTACCTCTTGGACATAACATTTCTTGATCTGAACATTTGATGTCGTTGTCGAGGCCTGTGTACTTGCCTGGAAATGTACCGGAGGACTTGACATTCTCTGGCTATTCTGGCCAGAGAAGCAATCTGAAAATAGCTTAATAGATTACCATAAAAATCCTGGAGAAAACTAGCTTTTTACTGGTTTCTGTTGAATGCAGAGGGCTTCAGGGGTGGGTACTGGTTTTGATTCCCAATTTGTTATTTGATATTTCCGGTCATAGGAAAATCAAAGGAAAAGCAAGCCCTGGACAGGCAGCTTCTGTAGCAGAGTAACGTGGAGCATTTTCTGTCGGCATGTGCAGTCATGGTACAGGATGTGTCTCGAGTTCACGCTTTTTTTTTTTTTTTCCTTCGGGAGAACATCTGCCTTTCCCTCCTTCATCCGTCTGCGGAATCAGGCCCCTGCTTGTACAGAGCCCGGCAGAGGGCCACGAGCACGAGTCCCCGAGGCAGGGGGTTGTAGCATTGCAACTCGCCTGGCAGCTGGTAAAACAGCCTGCAGAAATTGGGAACACCTTAGTGATTCACACATCCTCACGGCAGCTCCTGCCAGCGGAGCTGCTGGAGAGGCCCCAGCAGAGGCAGAGGTGGATTCCACCCTATATATGTGTGTATATATATATATATGGCCACAGCAAGTCCTCAGATTTTGTGCAGAGATTATGGGAATTTATGTAAATGACCTACAAGCATAATCTGTGCTGAAAAAAATATTCTTTTCCAATTTAACCAACAGGGAGGATGGAAATGAGACAGTGCCACCCAGTTTGTGGAGTGCATCTCTCCCAGTCTTGCTTTCGTAAGTTGTGGACATCTTCTGCTTTTCCTACAGAAGGATCAAAATATGTCATTTGTACCGAATGGGCCAGAACCAGGCATCCCAGAAGTCATAAATGTAAGAGGCTCCTCGGCAGCGTAAATCGTGAGCAATGTTATGGAGGGTGTGAAAATGCCAAAGCAAACCTGGTGATCCTTCTGCAGGATGCTGGTAGGAAAAGCATCAGTTACAACGGAATTGAAATTATTTAAATATTTCCCTCAAATATATTAGCTTGCATTTGTCGCTTCTTCCACTCCTACAAGAAATTAAAAAAAAAAAGGAAAAAAGAAGAGCCCAGGTTCTAGTTAAGCTCAAAGCCAGGCTGTGAACCCTGGGGCTGCAAGCCGTGCTGAGCAACACTGCTCTAGAAGACGCACGAAAGACCTTTTTTTGTGCTCAGGGAAGCGGACGAGCTTTCCCCAGCTGCATGAATAGAGGTGCAGCCCGCTGCTGGGCGGGGAAGAAGCTGAGACTGGGCTTCCTTGCGGCTCGCGGGACGGTCAATGACTGGTGAGTAACAGGAGGAAACGGTACGGGTCTGGGAAGAGCACACCTTTCTCCCTCTGTGGGCCTCCCTGCAAGAGCTAGGAAGGGCTTCAGAATTGAAACTGCTCCTGATTCAAGGAATATATTTAGTGTGGGGGTTACTGTCCCTTGTTAACATGACCAGAAGCAAAATTATTCTCTGTAGCTTCTCATTCTGTGACCTTTTTCTACACAGTTCAAGGCCGCTGAAGGTCATGTTTTCCCTTCATTAGCTTTCTACCAGTTTTCCTTTTAGCTGAGTGTTAATTTTCAGATGTGTTTCAATGAGTTTTGCTTGAATTAAAATTTTACTCACTTTCAGGGGCTGTTCCTCACAAATCCACCTAATCTCTTGCCAAAGTGAAGAAGAACAAAAAACCAGCAAGAAGTCCGCTAGAGAAAAGAAAGAAAGAAAAAGCGTGAAGTATCTTTGCGAAAAGGCAGGTAGGAAAGGGATGTGAGTGTCATAAAGAGCAGCTGAAGGGATGCGGGAGAGAGTGCCTGGGAAACAAAAGCGGAGAGGCTGCTGGAGCCAAGCAGGCTGTGGGCGGCCCTGCTGGGAGGAAGGGGAAGCGGGAGCAGAAATGGGAGCGGGGAGATTATGTTTGGTCTTTAAGCAGAGGGTGAGGAGCTTGGAGTGAGGAGTTACGAGACAGGAAGGAAGCCAGTGAAGGCAAATAAAGAGTGGAGGGCAATATAGTTTATGCAGTGAGAAAAAAGATTACTCGAGCGGTAGCGTTGGGTGTCATGTGGTGGTGGACTGCATAGTGTATAATCGGCTTGAAGCGGTGGTCCTGATTCTTCAGGAGGTGACCTAGAAAAGAATACGGTGGCTTAATTTGAATTCTTTTTTAACCTAGGGTCTCGCCATATAAAGGATGAGCATTGTGTTGCGCTGAGCACTAAGTGGAGTGCGTTGTGTTTTGTGCATTGTCACTGATTCTAAATGCCTTTTGTGTTTTGGGGCTCTGAAAACAAAGGTCAAGTACTAGCAAATTCTGTTTTCTGTGAGAGATTTAATTAAATCCTAAGGACAAAGGCAGAGTACTAGAAACAGCTATTGAGTGTGAAAGATTTGTAAATTTGCATTACCATTTCTCAATATCACTTTGTACATAGCTTTGTAATTAGTTTTGGGGTTTTTTTGCATTGTTTTTTTTTCGCAGTGACAGGAGAACAAACATTTAAAAAAATCAAGATAAGTCTTACAGATGTTATTTTCTGCATGTAAAGAAATTGTCCAATACAGGCTTGGAAACAGATGGTAGGAAACAGAGTGAGGAAGCACACGGAGTAGGATGGCACAACTTCTGAATATAGTTTTGGTCCTAGTAATTTAGTGAGTGTAAATTCTAGGGCTTGAAATGGACTGGACTGCAAAAGCTTTTTTATCCCTTATGGACAATAGCAGCAAACTAGAGGGTTTCAGCAATTAACAGCACACAGCTAATCACAACTTCCTCATGAATAACCTGAGTAAATTGCCTAGGTGACTCTGCTGTGGAAGGCTCAGGAGTCATTGAGTGGAAAATACTTTTCACTTGTTCAATATTGAGACATTATTGTATTAGCCTATTGGGCCTTAGAGAGCTTGAGTTTTGCCATACCAACCCATTTTTTCTTGTTTAAATAACAAGAAATGAAATAACATATTAAGAAGAGCCAAGTTATTGAAACCGAATGCAGTTGATTTACTGGCAGGTAGAAACCAAGAGATACTACATAGCTTCAACACACGCTGATCCTTCCACTTAACAGGTGATAAGGAAGGAATTCTTGTTCAGCTGGTGATAAGGCAGTGGATCTGCCTCTGAAGCAAAGGGGATCATCTTATAAATCTAGCTGTGCTAGTGCGTGAAGCTGGAAAGATAGAGAGGATGAAGTCATACGTCTATGGGAGCAAGAAACCATCCAGTTTACCCACAGTTTTGAAACTATGTATGAGTAAGGCAGCTCCTTCTCCCAGTGTAGGATTCAATGTACTGGAAAAGTCTCACAGGCGGCGGGTCTAAAACCAGACAAATCAGAATATGCCACAAGGGCGGAAAGGTCGGGGACCTGGAGGTGCGGAGCTGGTCACGCTCCAGCGCCCTGAGTGCCTCTGGGGGACTACCCTTCCAGAGCACGCAAGGGTGGACGTAGTTCACAGGAGGGTAGCCCCCGTGGCAGCCAGGCTGGCATGTAGGGCTTTGGGGGTCACAATGAAGCCCTTAAATTTTACCTGGAAGCTGACAGCTGGTACAGACCTGCTAGCCCCTTCTCTGTTCCACTAAGGCATTCTCTTTAATCAATACGCTGATGTGCTGCGCCAGGGCGGTCGTCTCCCCCGCTTCCCGCACAGCTCCGCACCTCTGTGCAGAGAGGCGGCTTGCAGACATCCATGCAGACATGACTCATTTTGGGGAGTCTGCGTACGGGGTTTTGCAATAGTCTGATCAGGACATGACAAAGACAGTAACAAAGTGCGTGCTCAGAAGTACGAGGCATCCCACCATGTTCACACAGACGCTATAAAGATGTGAAACGATCTGCCGGGGGTGGGGTAAAAACTCCACTCAGCTGAGAAGAACCGCGGCTAATAGCTGATCATCTCCCCCACTGCACAAAACCGATGTTTCTTTCCTCATTTTCCTGTTGTGCGGTGTTACCTCCAGTGCAGACAGCTCTCCCTTGGACTCGGTCCGGTCTCAACGAGCCCGAGTGAAACACTGGATCGCGTGGCTCACGTCAAACGAAGCGGGGGGATTTGAAGTTGACAAGACGCAGAGTGCACACCCTTCTGGTAGGAGATGCTCTGGATGCAGGTTTGCAAAGCTGATTTAAAGACGGTTGCAGTAACTGCTGTCTGAGTGATAAGACTGTTTCAGTGCCTTTTAGGAATGAGTCAAGAAGAAAACAGTAACAGCTAACCAAAAAATAATCATGTGGTCATCAAATAGTAGAAATATTGGCCATGAGACATTCTTGCCATATTTACCCGTGGTGCAGATAACATCACTGACCGCTGACTGTTATAATTGCGTGAATTTTTATAATTGGATAGATTTCTATTTGCAACTACTATATTCAAATTACTCAGACTACAAGTACTGTATCCAAACTATTAGGGTCTGGGCTTGCTTTAGCAAAAAAGGTCTTGTGTTTAGCCAATCTGAAGTAGTTCCCAGCACTCCTTTGCGGTGGCCATGCCATCATTTTATATGCATACGAAGGTAGCGGCATTATGCTGCCTGCACCGTAAAACGCCCACAGCAATTCAGACCACGTCTGCACCGCGCTCTGCAGATGCGATGGCGTAATCCAGCCGGCTGAAGAACAGCTGCATGAAGCCAGGGCAACACGGGCTTTGGGGCCTGGGCAAGTAACGCCATGGAGGCTGATTGTGCCACTGTGGGTACCTCAGCGAGCTGGCCAGAAACTACCTCAGGTAAGTCTGGAGGAGCGGAGTTGTATGTCCACTTTTCTGCATGCACATTTACAGGCAAAAGAAGAAAGTTCTTGTTTTATGACCTGGGGCTAGCAGGCAACTCAGGTTTGGGATAAGAGGATGCAACCTCTGGGATCAGCCAGCTGGATTACACCATCACGTCTGCCAAGCGCAGTGCGGACGTGGTCTGAATTGCTGTGGGTGTTTTACGGTGCAGGCAGCATAATGCTGCTGCCTCTGTACGCGTATAAAAATGATGGCACAGCCACCACAAAGGAGTGCTGGGAACTACATAAAATTAGGTAAACAAAAGACATTTTCATTAAAACAAACCCAAACTCCATAACGATTTGGACATAGTACTTGTAGTTTCAATAATCTGTTTAAAAGCACTTACTCGATTCTGAATTATTCTTATTCCATCCTTTCACCAAAGTATGGCACACAAAGAGGAGTAAGCGATTGCAGAGGTGTAATAATGCAACTCTTTACAAACACTGCTTTTGCATATGCATTTTCACAGCTATGTTTTCATTTTATGAGACTCCTGAGGGACAGCTTTGCTTGCCACACTGCCTTTTGTTTCTATGGTAAAGGTGCTAGAACATTGGCCGGAAGCAATTTTGCAAGCATTTGTACGGCCACGGGCCATGAATGTGTCAATCACCTTGTACTTTTTTTAATCCAGTGTTTCACGGAGCAGCCTCATCTATTCTTACGGCACACTATGATACGTTAGGAGAGTCATTACAAAGCTACTGTGAAGAAAAGGGCAAACATGAATTTTCGGGAGATTGCAGCACAAGGTTTGGACAGAGAGTTTTAAATGTAATTCTGCCTTTTAAAAAGAATTTTCTCTAACACAGTCACCCCAGGAAGAAGAGATTACAGACGTAATGTAAGACACACAAACCAAGCTCATATTTATATTTTAGAGTGTTTCTAAGCAATTTTTTTTCCTTTCTACTTGCTTCCTCCGTATTTCCAAGCTCATAATAATGTCTTTTACCCACAAACTCATCCACCCCACATATTCAATGCACAGTTACACCTAGAAGGAAATCCCACAGTTTGCCACCAGGTCCAGTAATCCCCCTTACAGCGTTTGCTGTGGATTTTGCGTTACGTGCAAACTGTGCTGGGTTCACGGGGCCAGATTCTCTGCTGGGCTGAAACCCTGCTCAGTGCTGGAGAGAGAGGTGTTGCACCGTCAGCTGTGCGGGAAGCTCTCCTAACCTGTGCCAGGCACCAAAGCTTGCTCAGAGGCAGCTTAGGACAATCCGGCCATTCTCTGGTCCTGGTGGATGGGCTATACTTGACTCTCTGGAAGAAGTTGGCTGAGTTGGCTCTTTTTTCCCTTCTGCCTAAAAACTCACCATTGAGAAGGTGTTACCTTGGGTATACCACGCTTTTGAAATGGATCTCAGCAAGAGGCCTGTTCCTGGTCTTTAGTTTATTCCTTTGTCAGGTTATTTTTGCTCTCATTGAATTAGGAGTCTATGGGCTCCCTTCTCCATTTCAAAACAGTTTAAGGCAGTTCTGCTGACTTGAAGTAGTAATAATAATGAAACATGATAATGGGGTAAAACTGATATAAAATTGCCACCTTCCAAGTATTAAGAGTCGAATTACCCAACAGACTCACATGGCGTTTTGCAACAAGAAGTAGGAAGTTTGGTGTCTTATCTTCCAGGAGGGGAAGGAGAGAAGAAGAAAGAGCTTAACCCTTTGATTCTAGACTTGAGAAAGAGCTTGCTTACACTTTCGTACACGTAGTTTTGTGTCTATGATCACACCTATAAAACTTCCGTTTGTGGGTTTTGGGTTGTTATGGCCAAATGAAAACAGAATTACGGTAAGAATCAAATTTAAATCCTTTAGACTCTCTCAAAGCTTACAAGTGTGCTCTAAGAATAGTAGACCTCTCCAAACATAACAACAGTGGTAGCGTTGGTGTAAAATAACTGCTAGTCGATTGTCTAGTGGCGTGAGATTAACAGGAGAATTTGATCTTGAGTGTGAACAAAATCAGTAATTCAGCTTCTGTGATTTAGTTGCTGAAAACCACCAGAAATTACAAAGTTGACTCATTTATAATTCCTGCAGTTGCAATGAATTTGAATTCTTTGTTGGTGACTAAAATTTTTAAAATACATTTTTAGTATCTGGAAGATAGTCATATGAAACACAGGGGGTTTTAAAAACTGTATAGCTAGTGCCATTTGAGTGCCTTACATTTAAGACACAAGCCACAGAGAATCCTATGAAGCTTCATGATATAATAGAAGTTTTCTATAACTTGTGTTGCAAAACCTTACGCTGTGAGTGTCAAGATCTGCAACTTCCGCCATTCTGCCCAGAGAAGGATCATATGAAGCCTGCTCTGTTTATTCCAGCAAAGTTATTAAATGTGTCATTTAGAAGGTAATTATCTGTTAGTCTGAAACTGTTAAATATTTCCCAGGCCCAAGATAAAACCATGGCTTTTTATGGATTTGACCTAGTCTTCAGCAGAGCAATGCATTTACAGGGAGCGTAGGTTTTTAGGACAACATACATAAAACCAAAACCAGGAGAATCAAAGCTAGTCTACTTTTAAACGCAGCCCAGTTTACTTGTAACTTCTGTCTTCAGAAGAACAACTATTTGAGCAAGGACTGCAAAACTAATCTATCCACAGGAAATGTGCTATGTGGACATGGGGAAAGTAGGAGTAAGGTGGAGTGGGAGAAATTTGTTCTGGGAGAGAGCACTTAGGGTTAAGAACTGGAGACGGAAGAAAAATTCTTACTCTTGTAGGTGATTCACAGCTAACAAATTAATAGCAGAGCAGAACGTCAGATTCATGATTGCTTAATCTGACAGAGAGGCCTATAAAGATGGTAATCACTGTACTTATAATGGAAATAAAGACACAAATAGTATATTGTATATGTTTTATATCTTGATAGATGGTACCATCAGGAGATTAATGTTTAGCTCCTGCTTTAATATACTCCTAACTTTCTGAAACCTTCATTTTTTAGGATCATTTTTTCCACGGCTTTTCTTTGACTAAGAGTTGAGTTTGTTTGGGTTTTTGAAGATTTCAAACAAGAAGTACTTGGGCCATTTTTAAGCTCCGGGATAGTGAAAATAAAAAGCTTTTTCCCAGGGTAAAAGAAGAATTTCTGGCATCTTAACGTTTTCTGTACCCACCAAGTGGCTTCAGTGGGAAAATAGTATTTGCCACGGAAATTGTCCTTACTGAGGTATGAAGCTTTCAACATTCCAGTGGAATTTTGTTTTGATTTGATTTAAAATCACTTTGTGAGCTTTTGCCATACATCGGTCACAGGCCTTTTTTTTTCCCCTGCACTTTTAAAGCATAAAAGCAAAGGGAGCCTTGCACTGTATACGCGTTCGTGGTTGATACTGGCCTGAGCCATATGGTGACCAGATATTTATCCTGCGGATTGCTATCTCTGGGCTCATGGCTCCCCTCCTTTCCAAATACAGCAAAAGTTACTCTGGGAGTGCCTACACTGTGCTGTTTATACAACTATGCCCTTGTCTGCTGGCAGCAAACGCATCTGTGTTTGCACTGGAGCAGACAATCCCAGCCAGTTTGCTTCCTCCCTTGCAACAGTTTATTTTCAGAATCGACCCTCTCCATCAAACCCGGCCATTGCAAAAGTTCCAAAAGGTGATTTTTTTTTTTTTTTTTGGCCTATTTCTAGCATTGTCATTTCAAGACAATGAAACAAAGATCTGGGTGCTCCATTTATTATACATCACTCACCACATGCAGGCAGTGGGAGCAGTTTCTCCCTAGGGTTCCAGTACTAGATGCAAAAAAAAAAAAAAAAAAAGTACTACAGTGCCTGAAAATGTGCTGGGATGTAAGAGGAAACAGCAAATGCCCTTTTTCAAGAAGCTGGGATACATTGGAATATGTAAGGTTGTATGCTGGGAGCCTCACATCTTTGTTAAAGCTAGTGATGTGCAGGAAAAATATATGTATTTATATATGTATATGTTGCACTGCTTCAGCATCCACAGATGTTTGAAAGATACTACTTTTGTTGAGTCTATCCATGTGAAATTCTCTTTTGGTCTATTACATCCAAATTTGTCTTCTCTTGCTAGCAATTTTTATTGCCTAGGTCATATCTATTCTATTTCTGTTCTAGTTCCTGTTTTGCCTCATCCTGGAAGAACCAAGATGCCTTTTCTCAGTGTACTAAATGACATGACTAATATCTGTCACATTTCTTTGTTTTCTTTCTCCTATTGGTAGAGCGTTTTAATATGTTAACTGCTCAGAGCACCATCCACCTCAAGCTTATAGTCAGTCATTCCTGGAGGAGTTCAGTGCATAGCTGAGCCCCCAAGGGAGGTGAGGGGGCTGCATTGCAGTCCTCACTCGGACCGCAGCTTTAAATCAGCTACTTACACCCAGCAGCATTCACCACCTAACACAGCCTTTATCTTTTTGATTTTGCAAGCACACCGAGATCAATGTTGGTGTGACTTCATCGTTACCTAAAGTCAGTTCAGAGACGTCTGCATGAGCAGCCATCACTCCTTGCCTGAAGTAGGGAGCTCCTGCAAAAGGCTTTTCTGCTGCACAGATGAGCTTTAGCAACAGTAAAATGTTTCGCCCAAGGACTGGATTTGTTGACCAGAGTCTTCATCTCAGAGCTTTGAGCAATACTGACCTGCGCTTTTAAGCATCCGGAGGACCAGAGCTGAGGCAAACCTGAGCCAGTTTTGTACGGCAAACAAGGAGAGAGGGTGGTGGACCAAAGGCAGGCTTAACGGAATGTGATTTAACTGCTGTAGGTTTCGTGTTGACTAAATAGGAAGTTGAATGTGAAGGTAGATCACACGTTACTAACTTGGCCTAATATGGTGAACAGGATACAGTCTCATTTCTGCCTTGTGTAATTCTTCTGAAGTCAATAGTTACATCAGAAGCTCATGTAGCCTAGCCTTTTCTCTCATTCTGAGAGTGCATGCCTTTTAAAGATGCATGCTCAGTGACCTAAAACATCTAGATGGCCTTTGACTTTATTACAAGCCCTTTCACTTAATTTTTCTTGGCTTTTTCACGAGGGGATGGGGGTAACAGTAGCTGCTCAGAGAGGGCCCAGCTAACACTTGTTGAGTATTCCACTGGTCTTGTGGTCTTGCTGTTTGCTTGTTTCCTGAAATGGCCACTACTGAAACCTGTTATGATGCACAGTCTTATTACTCTGATGTACAAGAATGCTATTTATGTGATAAACACTATTACATGTACTTCTCATATGTATGGTATAATGTTTTAGAGGAAGCCAATGTACTAATTTTATAGTTTACCAGTTTTCTGTATTTAATAGGAAATTGCAATCTCTGCCAAACAATCAGCTCTTAAGCTGGTGTCAGTTTGTCATATTTGTATCATGCTAAAAGCAAGAGTGTTTAAATCTCTTACAAAATAGGCAAGCCAACATGGGTACAAGCACTGATTGCTGTTTTATTAAGGATTATCAGTTCACTTGTTTACTAAACAGGGACATGAGCTTACAGAGACACACTTTAAAGAATTAGAGACTACATGCTTTGAAGAAAGAAAAAATTATCTTTCAGGCTTGCATGCTTGATCAGCTCAATGGTATCAGGTCATACATATGTTGAGTAATTTCCATTTCACTCAATGAAAGCTAGCTCAATTCCAAAAGATGTGACACAGCAAATGCAGGAAAAAGAAATTACCCATTTTTAGTTTGTTTTCAGGAAGAGAAAAACAAACCAAAGCATTGTATTCAATGCACTATGATTGGTTATGTAGGATGGAACTTCACATGCTTTCTAAGTCGCCCATGCTAGAAATACACAAGTTCCTGACCATATAGATACAAACAATCTGACTGAAGTTGATGAAAATGCGCTTCAAGATCCAAGCACCTGAATGAGCATTCGCTGGATAAGAAACTATAACATTACACTCTCGAGTTACAACATGAGCACTCTAAGACACCACTTAACCCATACCTGCTTTTAAAATTAGAATCTATTTTCCTTTTTGCTCTTTGTAGCCAAAACCTCACGTTTTCAAAGCAATGCTCAGAGTTTCCTAGACAGCTGGGTAAAGTACCTCCCACACAAATTCTATTTTATTCTATTTAAGACAGATAAGCACTTTTACTCCACCATAGTCATGAGAAAAGCCCGGTCTGACAGAAACAGAGTTTGCACCCAGCTGAACACAAACACAGCAGCAGCTTCCCTCACCGCAAACACTGGAAGAGGTACTCGGGTGTACAGTTCTAGTGGTAAGATCATTCACTAGCAAATAAAGGTGGGAGTCTGGGCCTGTCTGATTCCCCGCTCTTGTATCTCAGTGAATTCTCCAAGCTGCCAAGCAAATGGGACGGTGCTTCTCTCCACTTACTGTGTTGAAGCTGAGCTGCTGTAAAAAAAGCAATGCAAGATGCAAAGGGCAAGTGAGTAAGACTGTTGCAGGGATGCCTGGCGAGGATGGAAGAAATTTGGCATTTCCAAGACTACCTATAGGTTTTCCTACAGACATTGGCTAAAACACCTAAGCAGCACCTGGGGTATGGCTCAGGACTTGTGTTGCTACAGGGTGATCCTGCCCACTGAGCTGCAGGTTCAGGCTCCCTCTTCCTTACTCTATTACAGGCCTCATGAATTTTGCATACTTTACAGCTAGGTGCTTCAAACCACCCTGCTGAGGCCTGGCATCAGCCCTGTGCATGTTTTAATGCCAAAACCAGGTGCCCAACAGCACTGCAAATTAGGCTCTGTATCTCTGATGATTTTCATCTTGTTTAATATGAAGACTGTAAGAAGAATTTTCTTTGTATTTTAAGAATGACTTGCTGCATCACATATGAAACAATCCCAAGGCTACACCCTGTAGCTTGCAGAGTACATGAGATGTTCTCTTTGGACTGTGGTTGTTGAAATGGAACATCTGCATTTCCAAAAGCAACCAAACCCTCCGAATCAAAGGGCTGTGGTAATAGCCAGCACAAAATGAGTGAAAGCAAACACGAGTGTAACATTGTTGTAGCATGTATTTTTGCTTTAACTGTACATACTTCTCATTAGAAAACAAAAACAAAGATGCAGGCAGCTGCGGACGAGAAAAAGCAAAACGTACAATGACATTTCTTTTTTGTTCTGAATAAAGCAAGATAGCAAATAGTGAATATCCACAACTGAATAGCTCAAATGCCCTCGTGCTTGGCTGTAAATCATTTGTTTCTTAACCCTGACTTTGAAAATAACTCATAGTGCTAGGGATTCAGGTTTGCTACTGGCAACTGTTCAGTGACCAGAGATTAACGACTTGACATTCTTCACATAATTTTTAGTGATCTTTGTAAAAATGCCATTGCCATTTCTGGAACTGCAGTGGAAGGCAAAGACTGAACCAGTACAGTGGCCTCTGTCCGACATTATTTGAAGTCATTACTTAACTGAAGTTTCCTTATTGGAAGACACAATCCTTGCTGACGCCTGAGAGTAAGGTCTGAACTGGAAGCACCGGGACACGCTGCGCAGGTTACATGTTTAATGCTGTATCTCTCGGTTCTTTCCAAGCTGGGAAGCCACTTGCACATAGCTCTTGTCAGGACATAAACCGGAACACTCTGGACTTCTGGCGCTGGGGAAGGTGGCCTCTCCTTCCCCGGGCACGCAGGACTGCAGAGTGGCTGCGGCTGGAAAGGACCTCTGGACGTCAACTTCTCCAGCCCCCCCTACTCAAGCAGGGCCACCCGCAGCCCACTGCCCAGGGCTGTGTCCAAGGATGGGGNCTCCCCCCCACCCGCGTCCCGCCGCCACAGCTTGACGCGCGCCGCCCACTCGCTCCCGCGGCCCCGCCGCGGCGGCCCCTCCCGCCCTTTCCTTCCCGCGTCTGGCGGGCACGGCGCGCGCGCGCCCCCTCCGACCGTTGAGCGGCGGCGCGGCNGGACATAAACCGGAACACTCTGGACTTCTGGCGCTGGGGAAGGTGGCCTCTCCTTCCCCGGGCACGCAGGACTGCAGAGTGGCTGCGGCTGGAAAGGACCTCTGGACGTCAACTTCTCCAGCCCCCCCTACTCAAGCAGGGCCACCCGCAGCCCACTGCCCAGGGCTGTGTCCAAGGATGGGGACCCCAGACGCTCCCCGGGCACCCCGAGCCGGGTGACCCTCACAGGCTCGCAGGCACCTGTCCCCTCCCGGCAGCGAGCAGAGGCCCGCGTTGTGCAACGCTTGCCCGCCTGACAGCAGAGCGCAGAGGAAGGAGCGGGCAGCTCTGAAACAAACCCGCCGCTGCCCGACCCTTGACTGGAACGGCGGTTTTCCCCGGCAGGACGCCTCCGCCTGCGCGCAACTCCGGCCAGAACCGCCATGGGGGG